>OZ005657.1:248840925-249033596 GCA_963930645.1 Salticus scenicus | reverse complement strand
GGCTACTTGAGGCTTCCCTCGTTAAGTTTGAACAATCCATCTATTTGCATAACAAAAATAAAATCTTATAAATATTAATTAAAAAAATAAATAAATAAATAAATAAATAAATAAATAAAAAATAAAATAAAAATCTTTTGAATTTAAATTTTTAATTTTAATTTATGATGACTGCATTATAATGCTTATCCTTCTATGTGTGCTCTTTGGCATTATTGCGTGTAATTGACTCTTCTTAAAACTTAACATTTAATACTTTGACTTCAAAATAAAAATATTTTAATTTTAATTTTTAATTTTAATTATTATTGATGACCGCATTATAATGCTTATCCTTATATGTGTGCTCTTTGGCATTATTGCTTGTAATTATGTCTTCTTAAAACTTACCACTTAATAATTTGACTTCACAATAAAAATCTTAAAAATTATCTTAATCTTGCTGTCAATACTTCTAAATTATCTTAAACTTTACACTTAATAATTTGACTTCAAAATAAAAATATTAAAAATTATCTTAATCTTGCTGTTAATACTTCTAAATTATCTTAATCTTTCAGTCAATACATCTTATTTAACTGACTTAATGTTTTTATAGCTAACCGAAAGATGGCGCTTGTACTCAGTAGTCTTAGACCTTCATTCATCAGTCCTTATCTTAAATGATTTAATTATTAATATTTTTGGTACGATTTAATTTAACTCTACTAGTATTAATTTTAACATTATCATTTAATATTTACTCTGTGTATTTTATCTTTAATGTAATTGTTCTGAAGTATTTTCGATTAATCGATATCTGTCGAGCTATTATTTTAACTTCAATTTAGGTTTTGGCATCAACCATTTTTTCAGTTTGTGCTAACTGTTTTCCATGTGGTTACTCTGATTATTTCATGTTATTACTTTGGTTTCCTTTAAGATTTTAATTAATATTTATTTATTCTTTGTTTTAATTTAATTTTTCACTTTTTTCTCATTCTTTGTGGGTTTTTTTGCTGCATTGATCGGGGCGTGAGATGATATAAATTGCTATGATTAGCAATATCGTTTTACGAAATCATTGCAGCTTTCTCTGCTTTATGAAGTATGCGCCCCTTGAAAAGTATATTTCTAATTTTAAGCATTTATATCCAATTGATTATGTGGTTTATTATCTTTTTTCTCTTTCACAAGTTTAATGGTCTTTTTTTATTATCCTTCAGGTTGGCGTAAGTATTTTAAGTTAATATGGTAACTCATTGGTTCCTTATCTATATCGCAACTTTTTGTGTCATTCTTTCCTCTATGTTAAATTCAGTTCTATATTTTAGTGTGCTGTTATTGTTTTAGTTCTATTAATTGCTAAATTTTTAGATTAAATTTTATTACGTTATCTGTTATTTATTTATATATATATATATATAACTTTGATAGATTACTTTTCTAATTATCGGAAGTCCTCGACATATTTTTAAAACAATATATAAATAAAATAATTATATATATCTAAAACAATATTTTTCATGTGTCATTTAAAATATGATCGATAGATGGCACCATCATTACGCAATTTTGCTGAACCAAATGAAAAGTGTTCGAAAGTCGTTTAGAATCGAGCTGATAACTTAACGATCAATTTGACTGAAACGTTTTTGGTCAGAAAAGACTGATTTTACTCAAATTTGATTTTTTCCTAGAAATTCCTCTCAAATTATGGCTAAAACTATTTCGTTTGTTTTTGCGTAAGCAAATTCGGTCACACATTTTAAGAGAGAAGGTTCTTACTGGGACGAGTCCTGGAGCATTAGATTGTCATTTCGAAAAATATGCAAGTCCTTAAATTTACCTACACTTTTAAAAAAATGCAACTTTGCTGCCAGAAATTCTCTGAAATTTGAGAAAATAGTCGTAAATTACGGAAAAATTACTCTGACACAAAATATTTTTCTGTCATTACAGGGAATTTTTGGCAGCAAAGTTAAATTTTTTTAACAGTGTATGTTAATTCTGCATGATACCATTAATCTACCCCGTCGAAAATTGTAGTTCAAAAATGGTTTGGCGAATTCATCGTGTTAAATGACCGAATGTTTCTATACTTTTGGCAACCGTCAGCGTTCGTCATTGGTTGATAACATTAGATTATAATGGAGAATATTTTGGTGAATAAAGGTATTATTCCTAGTTCTCAACTACATATTGATTTTCTAAACAAACTTTAAAACTTATAACTACACCCAACAGATTTGGGCAAATAACTTAACTTGTTTTCAGTTTTTTTTTCTTTCGTTAATTAGTTATAATAAATCTTATCCAATTTCATAAATATAACTTTCAGAAAATTAGTTTTAAATATTATTTGGAAAGTTAACTGATTTAAATAGAATATGGTTAAATAAAAATGATTTAAGGTGCTCTTTTTTCTAAAAAGACTTTATGCACTTTTATCAGGGTTGCAAAAATCACAGATTTTTTGTAAAAAGCCCTCACTGTTAAAAAAAATGCAACTTTGATGCCAAAAGTTCTCTGTAATTACAGGAAAATACGTTTTATTAACGTAATTTTTCCGTAATTTACGACTTCTGCGAATATAAGTTAGGACATGCAAAAAAAAAAAAAAAAAAAAAAAAAAATTTCAAACGTATAATCAATTCCCCTTAACCCACACAATATCATCAGACAAAAAAGAAATAAAAGAAAATAAAATTTCTAAACTTAAATGCTTTGCACTTACTTTCCCAATGTAAATACACGTACATATATATATATATATATATATATATATATATATATATACGCATATATAATTATATATGCAGAAATACAGGTTTAAAATATAGCTATGTTTAAGTGGAATTTCAATTTCAGTTTTACTGAAAACTTCATATTTTATATTCTAGCACAAGTTTTGTAATTTAAGTAGAACAATAACAACAAGGAATAAAAAAAAAAAATGTTCATCATACCTTATTTTTTAAAGTAAATAAAAACATAATGTTGCAAAATCAGACATAAAACAGAATAAGTGAAGAAATTTAGGTAAATCATAGTTACAATACATACCTTATTACATCAAATCAATTAACAAAATTAATTTCTCCATTATTCTACAAAATTATTTTAGTATTGAATAATCTTAATCACTTTTACATACAAGATATATTTGAATAAAACAGCAAAATGATATTTTTTATAATAATGTACTTAAAAAAAAAAAATAATAATAATAATTTTCTCCCGAAATTCTCTGTTTTTTTTTTTTTTTTTTTTAAGGTAAAAAACCTAGCCAGGTATATACCCCAGGGGGGGGGGGGGGTTATAAACCTGGGCAGCAAATCTCACCAGCCTGAGTTTTGTCCTTCTCCCTCCACTCCAAAAAAACATATTTTAAATTATTATTATTATTAGCAAACTTTGCCCGCTTCGCTTGTCACTACATTTAAATGACTAAAAAAGTTAAATAAGTATTTTTATATCACTTTATAAATAAAACTTTTAAATACAATGCATTAAAATCACTCAAAACCTTGCTTTGGGTTACCGTTGACTTCGACATTGTCATCTGCACCCCTTATTTTCGATTTGAGTGGCAGTGCCTTACGAGCCTCTTCAATGTGAGTATTTATTGAACGACTGATGAAGTTGGACTATTCAAGAACTACGATTTTACAGATGGCTATATTTCAGCATCTACGGAACATTGTAGTTTTGGCACCATGTATCAGCTACGCTTAGGGGGACTTAATTTTATTAGCCCTCGCTTTGTTATAATAAAAAAAAAAGTAAAATAAATATATTCTATATTAACATAAATTATTAATTATATTACAAAATTTATAAAATTGGTTGTTATATATTTTAACTAAAAATTCAAGGTATCCTTTCTACTATATTACCATTTAATTCCGATAGGGAAAAAAAATTAAAAACCATTAAATAGCATTTTAATTTTAAAGGGATTTTATCTCCCCGCATAAACATTTGTTTTGAAATGTAAAAAACTGAAATGAAGTACCAAATTTTATTTAATTTAAAATAATCTAACACAGATTACTGAAATGAAAGAATACACACACACACACACACACAAAAAAAAAAAAAAAAAATAGAATAGAAAGATCAACGTTTAAAATCGAAATAATAATAATAATAATTATAATAATAATAATTCAATAATAATAAAAAAAAAAAATGTTTGAGGTGCTCCCCTGCATGGTCAAAAGTTTTGTCCTGAGAACAAAAGGGGGACCATCAGTAAAATAAAAAATAAAAAAATGTTTTGGATCACCCTGTAAAAGGTAATGCTTGAAATGCGTTTTTGCTGTAGTATGTGATTATGACAATTCGTCTAACTATCTATATAAATTTTTATGAGGCTACCATATATATTCATGGTGATATAACAATAAAAAAAAAATGAAAAAAAACCCCACGTTTTTCGTGTCCTTGTACACAAACCAGTAGAGGAATTCACTCCATTTTTAATAGGGAACATCTGATAGTGAACTTGAAAAACATATATCAGTTTAAAGATATTCCATAATTATTTACGGAAGGTAAAGCGCGGAAAGACAGACATACAGATGGACAGACGAACAGACAGACAGATATACAAATTGAAGTCATATTCACACTTAAAAATGCTTAATATAAACGAAAGTGCAATTTCAGAATATTTTTATTAATAGCTCTTATTGTAACTGAATATCTTTGTGTGGCCCTGTAAATCTAATGCTGATCGTTCTATATTCTATAGAAAGCAGTTTTTTGTGCATATGAATAACATATTTCAATTTCATTATGCGTTGTGCAAAATAAAGTTATTAAAATTTGGTTTATAGAAATACCTCTTATAGAACACAATGTTTTGATTATTTTTGGGTGTCCCTGTACACAAACTAGTGTTCGTATATACTGTATTTTATATGTGAAACATCGGATAGTGAACTTGAATAACATATTTCAATTTCATGAAGAATTCTGTACAGTAAAGGTATTAAAATGTAGTTTATAGAAATACCTCTCATGGAACACAGTGCTTTGGAATAATTTCGGGCGTCTCTGTACTCAAACCAGTAGTGATAGTAGCTCCATTTTCAATAGGGAACAACCGATAATAAACTTGAATACATATATCAGTTTCAAGAAATTCTATAAATATTTACGGGAGTTAGAACGCAGACAGACAGTCACAGGGACAGACAGACAGACGGACAGATAGCAAACCGAAGTCATTAATACGTTTTAATCTTGTTGGAAAGTGTTAAAAATTCTTAATGTAAACAAAAGGGCAATTCCAGCAAATTTTTATTAATAGCTCTTAATGTAATTGAATATTTTTGATTGGCCCAGTAAATCTAATGCTGATTATACTATATTTTATAGAAAGCATTCTTTTGTTCATATAAATAACAAATTTCAATTTCATTATGCTTTGTGCAAAGTAAAGTTATTAAAATTTGGTTTATAGAAATATCTCTCATAGAACGCAATGCTTTGGAATTCATTTGGGTGTCCCTGTATGGTACCAGTGGTTGTATTTACTCCATTTTATATGTGAAACATCTGATAGTGAACTTCAATAACATATTTCAATTTCATTAAGGTTTGTGTACAGTAAAGGTATTAAAATATGTAGTTTATGGAAATACCTCTCATAGAACACAATGACTTGGAATACTTTCGGGTGTCCCTGTACAAAAACCAACAGGGAACATCCGATAGTAAACTTGAATAACGTATATCAGTTTCAAGAAATTCCATAAATATTTACGGGAGTTAGAACGCGTACAGACAGACAAACGGAAATCTTTAACACTCTTCAACCTTATTGAAAAGTGTTAAAAAAGAGTGGCGCTTTTTTCCAATTTTTTAAAGAAATCTTTATGTCTTCATGAATATATGTAGTAGCTTCATAAAAATTTATACGCATAATTAAAAGAATTCTCATAATCACATACTACAGGAAAATCGTATTTCAAGCAGTACTTTTTACAGGGTAATCGAAAACTTTTTTTTTTATTTTATACTGGTCCCTTTTTCCTCTTTTTCACAAGAGACAAGGACAAGATTTTTGTTGAAATATTTGAGATATAACATGTTTTTATATTCCCAAACTTTCAAGGTAATACCTAAAGAATTTCTCTTGATATTTGACAAAACGTCTAAGTTTGAAAGTGTCCAAATACTTATTGGTAGATAGTGTACTATTAAAATAAAAATACTGTTAAATATTTTGTTAATAAGAATTGGATAAAAATCGATAGTTATTTAACAATAACATTAATTTTTTTTTTTTTTTTTTTTTTTGAGGTAATTAAATTTGTTTTTTTTCAAAGCAGCTTTCCAGGTAAACTCTATTTTGTAAAAAAAAAAAAAAATCTGAGGTGATTTCATGTTTCAGTATTCATAAATTAGTTGCGTACACTTTCAGATTGCATTGTAAAGTTCAGGTACCTTAAGATAAGATAAAGTGAATACAAACATATTTTACACCGAAGAAAATAGTTAAGTATAAGGAAAATTTAGGAGTAATATTACTGTGAATTTGGTAAAGAAATTTTTATTCACGAACTTTGTTTTCACGAAATTATAAATGTTAACTTTTTCAATAAAAATGCATTAAATGTATTTAAGTTTACAGAAAATAAAAGAACATTTTTTTAAGGATTACGTTAGCCTTAAACACAAGATTGTGTTTATTTCTTTATTTTGCAAGAAAGCACGTATATATAGACCCGTATACGCGCTCGCTGAATTGAAAATATTTTAAACAAAATTATGCAATCAATGCAAATATTTTTTAATTTTGCTTTTTTTTTTTTAATTATCCGCACGCTAATAAGAAATAAAGTACACAAGGGGTTGCCAAAATAATAATAATAATAATAATAATAATAAACATAAAATTCACTAGTTAAAAAAATTCTAAATTTCAAACACTAAAAAATATTAATAATTTAAAATCACTTTAAACTTTGCAGGGGGAAAAAAAAGAAAAAAAAAAAATAAATTTTGAATGGGGTTTACTATTTTTATTTATTTATTTTTATTTTTATTTTTATATTTATTTTATTATTATTATTATTATTATTATTATTATTATTATATATTGTGCTTCAGTTTATCACTTTTGTCCCATTTATATACTACATAAAAGTTTTGAGTAGTATATCAAACGAACTTATTAAAAATCATTTGGTGCTGAAACAATGTGTAAAAATATTGGAGATGAAAAATTATCAATGCTCGAATCAATATATATATATACATATATATTGTCTATAAAATTTATGGACACTTTTTATTGTATACTCTATGAATCATATAATGAAGCTTGACGATGTTATTTATTCATATATTTTTTAGTAAATGAAATAATCATAACAGGACTTCGTTTAATCATATTTCCCTTGCACGATGATATTATATATATATATATACATATATATATATTTTTTGGGGTGGGAATCTATTTAATTTCCATCTTCTCATCAATATATATACATATATAAATTAAAAAAGTTTGTGATAAAACTGTAGCTTTTTTTTACAGATTAACTGTTTGAATAAATCTATGTTGAAAATCAATAAAAGCAATCCTGTTTTATTATTTTCTTTTTTATTATTATTATAAAAGTAATTTTGTTTCTAATAATTTTACGTTCTTGAAAGAGGATATTAATCGAGAATTTGTTATTGTATCGAGAAACATTGTAATTTCATATTTACTAAAATTATCAAATAATTTTTAGAAATTTTGCAATATAGTGCTGCCATCTATCTCAAAAATGCTGTACAAAAAATGCTGTAAAATGTGTATATTTTTGAGATTTAAAGCTAAATTCAAGTAATGTTGTCATTTTTATTTAAAATAGTTTTTAAATCTGTGTAATTATAAAGTTATTCTCAGATTAAAAGTTTGATTAAGCTGTAATTAAACTTTTAAAAGTTCTTATTATAATTCTCTTTCTTATTTTTTTATTTTTTTTCGTTGTCTACGAATTATAAAATAAATTATGTAGTTAAATTTCTCATTTAAAAATTCTCTCTAAACTTTTCTAAAACACTGACGGTTAAAGTTAAAATTAAGCATAATATTCATTTTAGTTTACAGAATTTTCTTAATTAGAAAAAAAAGAGAAAAGAGGGAGAGAGAGAGAGAGAGAGGGGAAAAAAAAAAAAAACGTTTTCATATCTGACCGAGAAGTTGTGTTCTGGAAGCTGATAGACCGAAGGTGCCAGATTCGAACCTAAGTCCCAATGGTCAGCTTCGCCATTCAGAGTTTTCCATCGTTTTCTCTAAAACGGACATTAATACGTGTTAGAACCCCTCTGTAAACCCCCCACAGAAGACCTCTTACACAGACCTAGGTCCCACACATAGACAACTGGCATTAACTTCTATACAAACAATAACATCGTCTTTTGTTGACTTACAAGAATTAAATTCTTTACAGGTTATAAACACATCTAAATTCTACACCCTTAGTAACTGTATTGAAACTAACTGTTCACAAAATTAAGGTCAAATAATGCTATACTTTTAAGAGGAGGTTATGAAAGTATTATTATTGAACAGATTCTATTGTTTATTTAGTTTTTAAAAAGTTGGTTAACTGGGAGGAAAATCTAGGTAAATAAAGCATATTTTGTGTTTTTTCATCCATTATTTTACATATTTTCCAGCTCAGCATCGGATTAATGGAGATTATAAACTGAGATTATAATATGATAAACAACTTTATACTTTTCTTTCAGAGTCAATTTTCAAGTAAATTAATCGTACTAGTTGAAATATTTCTTTATGGACCAATCTATTTTAAGTATCAAAATTTGTTTCAACTGTTTAGCATTAAGATATTTATTATTTAGCAAGGACGTACGAAAAATGCTTATTGCTACTACTTGCCATATACTTCCAAACCACAAATTTACTATTTAAACATAATCTTACATGCAAACATATCCATACATAACATTAAAAAAAAAAAAAAAAAAAAAAAAAAAAAACCTCTACACTCACATCTTTTTTTTTTTTGTCACTTAGAAACAAAAGAATGACCCCTAGGCTCAATAGCAACTGAGTTAATATATATATATATATATCAGGCCAACAGATAATTTTTTGCATTACCCCGGATAATTCCACATACAACATATTACAATCCTCAACAAATCCGACTATGAAATTTTGGTCTATCTGTTTTGAAATAACCCAAATTCCCCCTTGCCATTTCTACGATTATGTATGTACACTAAACGACAAAAAAAAAAAAAAAAAAAAAAAAAAAAAAACGCACTTGGATATTTTCTTTTTCGCCTTCTACAACCGCCAATTTTATCGCTTAAAAAGCAAATTTCCGAACATATTTTATTATGTTGTCCTTCACATACACTTTAGCTTTGAGTCCAGTGTTAAAAACAAAATGCAATTGTCAGGAAAATTGTAATTTTGAAATTATTTCAAAAATGGTAAGAATAAAGCAGTTCACGATGCCACAAAAAGTATTAATTTTTGAATGAAAATCAAAAAATATTTTAATACATTAGATGGCAAAATAATTAAATGTTAACGAAATATTGGTAAAAGGGTTTGTAGCCAGATATAAAATTTTTTGGTCGTTTAAACTGGGAATTTAGTTTTAGGCGGCCATGTTGTTCATACAAGCGAGATGACCGTAAGCTAAAAAGCCATTGCTTATAAAATCGGTTTGTATTACATTTAGAACATAAAATAGATTAAGAAAAAGTGTTTAGCAGCATAATTTCTTTAACTACAGCAACTATAAATTAAAGCAGGTTTAAATGACAGAAAATTTGGAAAAAATTCCATTCTGAGTGAAAAGAATTAAGATAGCAAGACCTCAGATGGCTCAAAAAAAAAAAAAAAAAAAAGATTAGTTAATTATTGGTCTGAATTGGTTCTCTTTGATGAGTCAAGTTTAACTTATTTCGAGCGAAAGAAAACAAGCAGATCTGACAACGAAAATATGGCCGACTTCGTGACAATCGCACTTTTAAAACAGTGACACATTCTTCGTACAATATTGTAAGGAGGTGCATAACTTTCCAAACAGTTAGGCAAATTTTTATGCTCAAGGGATCAATTAACTCAAAATGAAATACAATCTTCATAAAAGGTGTGCTTGACCGACTATTTTGGAGGTATCTTGGACATTTCCGCAAACAGCATTTCAAGATGATAATGCACATTACTACACGGCACCTGTGGTAAGTTTATTCACTTCAAATTGTCAAAATTCCCTATCCATTTCCATGAGAACCTATAATTCTGTAAGTAAACATACCTTTTTTCACTTTAAGTTTTACAAAGGATATAGTAGAATTTCTCCTTTACCAGACATGGAAATAGTCCTAATTGGGATTCGCTCGAAAATGTTTCGTATATAAAAAAAGCGGGGGAGAGGGTAAAGGATTCGAAATTTGCAGCTTATATCTCTGCCAGAACTAGAAAAAATTATTTGTGATATTTGGCACATTGAAATTGCTCAGATTTATATTAAAACACTC
The DNA here is from genome assembly GCA_963930645.1 of Salticus scenicus. Classification (NCBI taxonomy): domain Eukaryota; kingdom Metazoa; phylum Arthropoda; class Arachnida; order Araneae; family Salticidae; genus Salticus; species Salticus scenicus. The sequence goes on along the minus strand of OZ005657.1, from coordinate 249,023,081 downwards.
TATAAAACTATGCCATTGAGCCTTAAAGCAGTAATTCCATATAAAGGTGGAATTAAGCCAATGCGGAATACATATTTTTAATAAAAAAATTGCTTAGATCTAACAAATAAATAGTTTTATTTCATATATTAAAATATAACTTATTTATTTCGTATAAAAAATCATAATAGAATACGTATGGTAATTGCATTATGTTCAAAAAGAAAGTTTTATATAGATTTTTAAAAAGTACTTCGTAGAGTACAATAAAGCGAATTATTAATACGAAAATGTTCATAGGTATCATTTCACTCCTTTGAAATTATGCAAACAAGACAGTTTTAATTGTTTCAAACATTAGTTTTAAAGTTATTACAAATAAAAAAGGTGTATGTATGTACATGTGCACGTTTGTATGCGTGTTTGAAAAGAATAGCGTTTAAATACAGTATTGGATTTAGTTCAAAACGTTCTTAAGGTTACTGCCTTTTAAAGTGAATAGATCTTCTATAAGTAAATAACTTATAGTTTTTATCAAAGACACTAAAAATAATTCATATACATGAGAGCTTATAGATAAAAATTATTTGAAATGCATCCTAAAAGTGTGAAGTATATTTTACTACTATCATTTTATTTAAACTTAAACCATAACTTAAAACTAACATATATGATATTCAATTTAGTAGTTTATGGTCATTAGGTAAATAAAATAGTATTTTTCGAGTCCATAGTTTATTTACAGGAAAACATGAAACAATTTTCAGATATTGTATGTTCTGAAACTTAGGTGTTCGAAGTCATTAAATCATTTGAAAGAAAGGAAGCTGGTGAATGTTTTTAAATTTTTGTACAGAATGGTCACTATTAGAAATTGTGTGTTGATTATTAATATATCATTTACAGGGGAGCACAAAAGAATCAGATATTTTACAGTCCACTGCATAAACATTCTTTCATGTAGATAAATACTCAAATGCCCCATTCTAATTTTCTCGTCAATTGCGTCAGCTAGATCATTTAAGCAAATAATAATTCAATTTAACATACTGCTTAACAGATTTTGCAAAAATATTTGTAAACTGGTTCCGTTTCATTGTGCTATAAATCGGCAATGAAATTTCCCAGAAGACGTTTGGTACTATGACGTAATGTATTAATACTGATCTTGAAATGATCTATTTTTTTAACGAAAAGAAACGTGCAAAGGGTGTGAGACCAATGGCCCACTTGGCCACTAGTACAGAAGATTATGTGCTTGAATCCCGGAGAAAGCATGGATCTTTTTTCTTCATATACATAAATTGAAGAAAAAAATGTTGTTATGATTGAACGATGCACACATGTGTAATTCATTTTGTGAGAAATAATTTTACTCCAAACTGTGAGATTACGTGAGTAAAAATTGCAGCTATGTATAAATGCAGTACAGTGAATAGTCTACACTTTTGTCAGCACACTGTGTGCTGTAATTTTTCACAGAAATATTTTACAGTTGTAAATATCAAATTATTCACAATAAAATTTGTAAAATCAAACTTTATACAATGTGCAGCTTGAACCAGACGTCATTTACACTTTTTAAAGCATGATTGAACATTTTCACCAGTGGCGGCTCGTGAACTGAAAATAGGTGAAGAGCTCAAAAATAATATTTAAGTATTGTTAATCATAATTTTTATTAAGCATGGTCTTAACTAAAATTAACTAAAAATACTTATTTAAAAATAAATTTATATTCTATAAATGAGTAGAGCGTAAAATGCAGTGTGCCTCCTCACCAATTTTCGGTGCACGAGCCACCACTGATTTTTACATTAGTGTACTACGAATATTTGAATAAATAATTTCTTTTGAAAAATAATTTAATTTAGGAAACGACAATAATTAATTTCGAATAATAACCATGCATACCGCTACGCAATATGAATAAAAAATCATATAAAAATTAAACAAGTACATGGCATTATTTCTTAAGCAAGTTTACAGAAATTATATATGCAAACTAACACTTTTCTAAAAGGTTACATATAATCCATTTTGTGATATTAGATATTTAAATTAAAGTAAATTGTTTTTAAATATGATTTAATATTTTGAAAAAATGCTTTGGAAAAATTAAATGATAAGTCATTTTTATTTATATTTTTCCTGTTTTATTACACAGTTTTTACAATACTCTCACAAAAAGCAGTTTTATGACAAAAAATGACAAAAAAATAAAATATAATACTTAAATCACATACTAAATTACTAAGCATACTGTATTTACATAGTAAAAGATACATATTAAATTTTAAGAGTTTTTTTTTTTTTTTTTTTTTTTTTTTTTTAACTTAACTTGTTAGAGGATGCATTTTAATTTTTAGACATTTATTTGACAGCTTTGAGACCTATAGTTAGAATGACTTTCGTTTCGATTGATCCATATTACAATAGTTCACAGAAACAAATGCACAAAATATCTGGTAGACATAGGACATCACAAACACCCATGCCCGCACCGGGATTCGAACCCGGAACCTGGAAATCCAGAAGTCAGCGCTCTGCCGACCGAACCACCAGTTCGGTGCACTGTATTTAACACGTTCACGCCGGCGCATTTTGTTTACATAGTCTTCTGAGTTAACTTCTAAAACAGAGGTACCGTCGTATTGGCTAAATGTCCAAGCGAAAGTGTCCAGTTCTCGCAAATCCACCTTTTACATGCTTTATCGGTCTATGATAAAGCACTACGGTGACAAGGTTGAGTTTAATGGGTTTTCCATCGCACTAGTACTACACTATAGGAAACCCACAGTGACAGAAAGAAATTTGATTACTTTATTTGTGTTTTTGTAATCATTAGGTTTTCAAGTGAGCAAATTTTTGTCTTAATGAAGTTGAGTGAGTTTTACTTTTATTTAGAATTAGACGTACACAAAGAGCAACTGGCGACGGCCTGGGATTCAATCCTTTTATTTTTATTGATTTATTTCGTAAAAATATTTGTTTTTCAAGTAATTCAATAGATAACGTTTTCCGACCAAACCGTTCCGATGTTTTTATTCTTCTTATTATCATTATACACTGTAAAAAAAAAAAAAACGGAAGCTTTTACAGCAAATTGTGCTGGCACCCATATTGCCAGCACATTCTGCTGTTAAATAAGGCTATTTACAGCGGAAACATCTGTGAAAAAAGACTCTTTTACGGCTGTTTCTGTCGTAAATAACTTCTTTTTTACTTTCCTCCCTGCATGCACCCATATTGCCAGCATATTATGCTGTAAATCTACCGTTTTTTTTACAGTGTAGATTTTCGATCCTTGAGTGGCTAGTGCAAGTAAAATCCGTCGTAGCCGTAATGTCATCCATGTTCTTGTCCAAAATAAAACCTCTGGGAGTCATTTAGGCAGGGCAGCCATCCCATCCCCTCCGTGGATGATCAAAAATGGGATTTAATGTCCCGGACCAACATTAGGGTGTCCAGACTGTTGGCGATGGCTTGGGTGACCATATGACTTCAAAATTACGAGACAGCCTCTATTTTGAAAAAGTTATTAAATTTTTTGAAAAATTGTAGTAAAGAAAATTACTTCCATAATTTTCACTAATTTTGTCCACAATAATAAAAAAATAAGAAATATTTTCTTAAATGGGTAATTTAAAATTTTTTTAACAATAAATATTATAAAAGTATTCTAATATGGCCAACCAGACGATCGCCCATAACGTAGCATTAGTGCGGAATGAAACTTTCTAATCCGAACATTATTATTATTACTATTATTATTATTACTTTTCTTTTTTTTTCGGCGAGTATGAAAAAATCGTCAAATGTAAATCATCGATTTAGAACCATTGTTTTCAGATTTTTCCATATCTTGAATTATCTGTGACCCACCGGTGGCCCACGCCGCCGTGAACGTGTTAAAAATCATCTATTTGCTAGTATGCTTATCAAAACAAAAAAGCTAAAGTTTTAAATATATGTAGAATACTTAAACGTGTTTGAAATGTTTTCAGGTATGGTAAATTGGGGTAAAAGTGAGTATAACTTGGACATATAAATTGGACTTATAAACTGAATTTCGACCTAACAGTCATCATATCTCAATATTTGAAACTTTCTTTATTATACACCCTATTACAAAAAAAAAAAAAAAAAAAAAAAAAAAATGACGCACCAAGAAGGAGTAACGCAAATTGGACACAGATTGACATGCATACAGGTTTCGATGGAAAATGCAAACTTTTAAAGTTTGGCGGCCAATGAATGAACATGTGATGCTACAACGCATTTTAACTGCGCAACTGGCAGGATACTCAAGAGGAGAAAATTTTGATTCTATGGCATAAATTCTTTGAGAATTTTATTCCGTTTATTCAGTTAGACAGTAACTATGTCTAGTACACAGGAGCGTAAACAATATGTGCAGATGTCAGCATTTGAGTGAGGAGTGTAGTTGGGCTCAAAGAAGCCGATTCGTCTAATCTGCGAATTCTTTGACATTTGGATTCGAGCGATGCCGCTAGTAGGTGATGTTGGCAGGAATGTGTGAACCATGGCCAAACATAATGTTAAGAAGGAAGCGGTCGGCCTAGAGATAGGACAGAATGCAAGAACCGATCAATCGTCAAAGCTGTACTCAAAGCCCCAAATGCGTCGTTATTATCGATCCTACGTGCAACTGATACTTCAGTAACTTCACATTCCATTAATAAGCGGCTCAGAGAATTGAGGTTGAGCTCACAGAGCTCCTTGTGCCGATTGCTATTAAACTTTGTACACTGACAAGTTCGTTTGCAGTGATATAGGGCACGTTCGACCTGGAATGTTACTGAATGGAGTAGGATTGTCTTCAGTGATAATGTCCCACTCCAATTTGAGCCCCGATGTTCAACGAAAATGCGTCCGGAGACACCCCGAAAAAAGGGGTGTGTTCCAACCTGATTGTCACCAGCCATACGGCCAGACAACCAGGAGTAATGGTCTTGGGTGCCATTTCATTTCATAGCAGAACCCGTTTGGCTGCCAACCGCAGCATCTTTAAGCAAACTGTTACTTCGGCGAAATTAATCCAACACACCAACTGGACAGAATTTCGCACGATATTTCGCAGGAGGACATCTGCTAAATCTATCAGTTAATGAAAAGCCGAATAACTGTTTACATAAGGGTCAGAAGAGGGCCAACGCGTTATTGATTTGTTCACTTTGTGAGGCTCTTTCTCTTAATTAAATCCTCCTAAATTTCTGAAACTGTAATTATTTGTTTTTCTCCACATGCACATCACATCTACTAATTTTCGTCCCATTCGAATAACTCCTTCTTAGTGCGTCGTTTTTTTTTTTTTTTTTATTTGTCTTAGAGTGTATTTCTTTAGCCTTAGGAAACGAAACCAAATGTGAAAAAGTGATAGATTTAGAAGTTTTGCTTCAGTCCAAGCATGCGCAGTAATAAATTATTTTTACTGCAACTGCCCATATCTCTTTGAATATTAAATATATTTGTTTTAAACTATAGTATAATGACTTAGCCATATCTTGTCATGTTTTTCGAAAATTTCATGAAATTTGAAGAAAAAAATTTGGAGTTATACAGTAGAAATTTGCAAAAAAAAAATTTGCATTTTTAATAAAATATCAATAACTCCTTAAATAATAAAGATATCTTCACAAAGCTCTACACACATATAAAATATAACATTTATAACCATATCAAAAATTTACAGATCAATCGAAGATTTTTCTATATACAGGGTTTTCACAAATGCTTTTTATTTTATTGGATTTGTTGTTCGTCCACTAAGGGATTTCGTGACAAAATCTTTGCTGAAAAATATGAGGAAAGATATGTTTTCCTGATTTCTAAAATTGAAGAAAAACACGGTAAGTATTCTTCAAGATATTCGACAAAACGTAAAAAAGCTAAATTGTTCACATTATTTTGTGCAACACCTGTATATATACATATATACTAGAAGGCTTTGCCCGCTTCTCTGGTCGCTATATTTTTATGAATTTTTAAAAGCCCGTGTCATATATTAAAACATATAACATCACTCATACATAATATATTAATACAAATCTAACACTGAAAAATAATAATTCATTAACATCAGTCAAAACCTCGATTTATGTTCCCGCTGCCTTCAGTAGTTCTTTTCGGCCCGCATCATGTTAACCCCACTGCCTGCTGCAACGTCTTAACCGAGCGTGTGCGTATAAAGAAACGTATTCACTCACGTACATCAATTGGGTCATCAATTCCTTCGCAAGCACTTTCCGTCCTGCACTATGTTGGGTTCCCGCACTCACCGCATACTGTAACGCCATACACACGCGTGCTTCTCCATCTAATCATTATAAATTTACAGACACAAAAGTCATTGAAATCTATTTCCAGATCCAAAAGCCAACACCCACACACCAAAAATGAACTTCTTGAGATGATTTGGAGCAAAATTATGCTTGGAAACCTATTTTTGAAGCCACTCTATTGCTCCCAAATGGATAAAGGGGAATTTTCGCAGAATCTTGTCACAGTCGGTTTTAAATGCACATAACCAGCCCAAGCTCACGCACCAAAATTCGTGACCGCAACTCCCGTCACAGTATGAATTTAACTCAAAAAAGGGCTGTCTAATTCACCCTCGCGTAACCCCTCCCCCACCTCAAAAGAAAATTGAGAATCGCAAAATAAAGCCCAAAATGAGTTTTTGGAAATATGCTTCAGAAGCCGTATGGTGGTTTATAAACTCTATGTGTCATTTTTGATAAAGTTTATTAAATTACAAAAAATGTTAAAAGCCATTAGAGTGTCATTAAATTTTATTAAATTATAAAGATTTTTAAAGCCATTAGAGTGTCATTAAATTATAATTTTTTTAAGCCAATTTGTTCTAGTTCAAGATTAAAAATTTTCAAGAGTTTAAGTTTCGTAGTAACTGAGCAAAATGAAATCAAAATCGAACTAGGACTAAACATTGTTACAATTACCCCACTTCACCTTATCAAAATTAATCATAGCTTACAATAAAAATAAAATCTGAGTTCATATTTATACAGAGAGACATAATCAGTTGTGAGAAACAATGCAATGAAGGCAAATAATTATGCATGTGCAAAACGATTTAGAAGATGTAGACATATGACAAGCATCGGATCATAACGCAACCAATATAAAACTTATTTGTCTAGGGTGATTACTTGATAGGAATTTTGCAATTGCTAAGGTTAGTAAGATGGCACAAAGTCGCCCACTAACGAGTATATTGAAAATGAATTAGTAAAATGCCGATCTGAGACTGATCCTGAATCAAAGCGTATCTTAATTTCTGAGTCACAATGTATGATTTCTAAATTGTGGTCGAGGTTACCCGTCGACCTTTAATCTGGCCGAGAGTAAATACCATTTGGCAAAAGATATACTTGGATGTTCTCAACCTCTTCTTGGTCGCATTATTATAAAGAAAACTGTCGTAAAAGTACCAATTCTTTTCATCTTTAACAACAACAATAACCAAAAAAAAAAAAAAAAAAAAAAGAAAGAAAGAAAGAAAAAAAAAAAAAAAAGAAGAAGAAGAAGAAGAAGTAAAAGAAAAATAGAAGAAATTATTTATTTAGTTTAAAATTAATCCACTACATCCCATTATAAATTTATTAGGTTGGTGATGTTAAAACATTTGTTATGTTAAAACAGAAGAAAAATGTATGCAATGAAAATCGTATTTAATATTTTTGGCATGTCAGCTTTGAAATTTTCAGCCCGAAAATATCACGGGCATGAGAAATATAGAGCAAAATTTTATCCCCGTAGTACTGATGGGAACAAGAAAGAAAGGATTAAAGATATAACGTCAGAGGAACTATTCTCCTAGATTTTAACTGGGTTTGGTATTGGCAAGTACCCCAAGAGTTACTTGGGGTACGTTTCCAGATAAATTCTGTACAGAAACCTTCAACAGACATCTACATTAGGACGTATCATTTATAGGGGAGTTTAGAATATTAGCAGGAGAAAGAAAGTTAGTGCTATTATATCATGAATAGCTATGAATTTGGTTTTACTTCGTACAGTAATTCTCGTCGTACTGTGAATTTTAGAAGACATTTTCCCTAAGTCAACATCTTGGAGACATCGTTCACCATCAGGAGGACATGGACTGGGCAGGGACATAATGGATATTTAAGCCGACTTCCACATACTTGTCAAGAAGTCAGTTATAATTTTAAGATAAAGAGACAAAGACCGGACAAATACAGATCGCTTTTTTCGGGGCTCTACCGGTCCTGGTTTTTCACCCATTGGTGATAATGTGTTTCCTCATTTAAGAATCCACATCTTTTTTAGAGCCCAAAAAATGCCTACGGTGTACTTAAAATTCTCCAGTTCTTAAGCCTATACACTATAACGAACAAATCAGAGTACCTTTAAAAGAGAGAAGAATAAAAATTTGCTTCAATTATCCAGTTATGGATGCAGTTTTAAATTTTAATAAATAATGACTAAAAATAAAATACTAGTGATCAATAATTTATTTTCTTCATTTTTTCAAAACTTATAAATTGCCTACAAAATAAAGGCTGTCCCCAGAAAATTGGGACGTTTGGTCACTTTGCTATACAGCATGCGTGGAACATGATCAAGGATATGTAGAAGTTGTCGAGACTGCACCAAGCTCCTTTTGGAATTAAAAACTATTCTCCCCGAACCTGAGAACTTTTTGATTAGTCATATCATCAGAACATTTCTTCAAAGCATAGAAAGCTTGTATGTGTGACAATTCTAGTTAGCCACGTATTGTATAAAATAAGCGTCATTATTGTATTTGTTCTGCGTATTCCTTAACGTAACCTGAGGCAGGTAGCAGTAATATAATCCAAATGAAAGAGTGGGCGAGGGTCTCTGCTCTAGGAGATGGTTGATGGTGGGTGCCAGGTTTGATCTCAGGTTGTGTTCGTTAACTTAGACCTTTTGAGTTTTCTGTTGTTATCTCCGAAACTTGTATAAATACAGGCTAGTACCCCTTAGAAACCCACGGCATTCCATTCAGGCCTAAATCCCTCGCATAGTCTATTGACTTTAATATCTACACTAAAACACCATATGCAAGAATTCAAAAATTAAAGCAAATTTCAAATCCGAGTCAAAGGTTAAGAAACTCAAACTGGGCTAAGAGTAATACCAACTGAACAGCAGAAAAGTTAAATAATATTATTTGGATTGATGAGACCAAATCTCCTTTTATTTTTTATTTATTTATTTATTTTTATTTATTTATTTTTTTTTTTTTTGTAGCCATGTTAGGTAGAGAGAATAAAAAAAAAAAAAAATCCGCCATAACTGCATTACGCCTACCATTAAGCACCCAGTAAGAAATATAATCTGGAGTCGTATGAAATCAAAAGTTGTTGGCAGAATTTGAATTATTAATTACAAAATAAATGTACCATAAAATCTTTTTGTGAAAAAATAGAACCGACTCCAAAAAGCAACTACTGTTCAAACAACTAAAAAAAAAAAAAAAAATGGATATGAAATGAAACTGTAAATTGCGCCTAAAAGTATAAAATAATTTCCTTCGCCAAACAACCTATAACAATACATTAATCATAACTTTTGAAGTCGGCGCAAAATTAAATAAAATTAAATTAGTTTTTAAAGGTTTGCTTTTAGATCGGCAGCAACAAATGCTGTTGTCTCGAATGATCCATTTTCATGTTTCCTTTATTATTTTATCACTGTATACAATTGGTCCATTAGTAGCATCTACATAGAACAGTGAACATTCTTCACAATGCGGTATTTATGTTTCTACGAAGTTACAGTTTCCTTTGCAAATTTGGTATAACTTTGATAACTATCATCCTTGGTGGCTTTTGGATTTGGCGATCAAAACGTAAAGCAAGAATATACGAGCAAGATGTATATTTTCATAATATATACTGTACGAAGTATTGTCTCATATTCTTGATTACTCTCTTAATATACCTTATGAAAATAATCATGACATCCCAAAGAAATTAAATATGTTTGCCAGATAATTTTGTGATTTCTCTTTCACCAAGGACGTCAGATACCAGCATCTTCACCAACTTTTCTGCTTACGAAATCTTATTTGTTTTCTTGAATCAAAGTAGTTTTCGGCTGCGTTTTGCAGGTGACAATGTGAGATGTGTATTTTGAATAGGATTTGATTTTTGTATTGAATAAAGGTATCAATCTTTATTTCATTTTGCGCCGACTTCAAAAGTTATGATTAAATTTAGTGTTACAGGTTGTTTGGCAAAGGAAATTATTTTATACTTTTAGGCGCAATTTACGGTTTCATTTCATATCCATTTTTTTTTTTTAGTTGTTTGAATCGTAGTTGCTTTTCGGAGTCGGTCCTATTTTTTTACAAAAAGATTTTATTTTTCCTTTTCAGTGAAAACTTCTTCATATAGCAGAACATCAAGAGACATTCGACGGCAGTTTCACAAATCACAACGTGCAAGAAAAGTGACAGAACTCAAAAATGGTTTATGTCACTGAAAAATATATGAAATGCACACAATGTGAACAAAAATGTTACATCTCCATCTAGAAAGTTATCCACTCGAGAGACAGTTGTGCCAGCTTTATTCTGGTCAAGTGATTTTTCAGTAGATTTTTCTCAAATGCTGCATTTTTAAGTTGTGTCACTTTTCTTGCCTTTATCGGATATGAGCTAAAAACTCTCTATTGAATGAACATGCATTAAGTTAAAAAGTCTTTAGAAATGTAAAGAACGGATACGCTGTATTCGTAACAAAAAATTCTGTTAGGCATATATATTGAACTTTACAGTGAATACGTGTCACCCGCTGCGCTGGAAATTGCGCATCGTAAAATTCAAACAAAGAGCAAAATATGCATTGCAGCAATGCAATATGCATTGAAGGACAGAAGATTCAACATCGATACTTATTTTTTTTTTATTATTATTTTTTTTTTTTTAGATTTTAACACTAGAATTACGGCGATCTTCGTATACCTAGAAATACGGTGGGGGTCATTTTGACCCCTGGATATAAAATCTGCATATTTCCCTATATAACATTATATATTTTTGAAAATCTAATAAAAAAAAAAATTTCAATGATTAAAGTATATTTTAAAGGGTATGGACAAATAGCTGGCTGAATATCGTTGAATTTCTTATTATTCCCTTTTGAGCATATAGTACTATTTCCTGCTTTGGCATTCTTAGTTATGTCAGAATTTGAATTATTGGGAACTTATTCATTTTCACTTTCACATAAGCTAGAAGATGGTATCACATGATCTCTCAGTATAACAAATTCTGAATCACTAGAGGTTCCATTTTCATCTCTATTTGAAGAATTGTTATCCATTTCAGAACCAGAATCGCAATCAGATAGTTCTTGCATCAATTTAACTGTTTCTTCTTGCATTAGTCCTCTTCTACGAGCCATTAGTACATAATAAACTCACATAAAAATAACAAAATAATTAATCAAAAATTGTTATAATATGTAACAAACAAAATGCCTAACAAAATCTACAAACGTTTTCTCGAACATAAGCTCTTTTATCTGTTTTCATTTCACAAGTGAATGCATTCCGAAAATTCAAATCACGTGACAGGCAAGTGAGAGATTACACAAACACATCATTTCCTTTTCTTTCATTTGTTTTTTGTTTAGCAGGTGAAAACAAAAATAGTTTACTGCAGAAAAAATATTCAGATACCTTTCTTTCTCACAGGGGCCAAAATGACACCTGCCCGTATTTCTAGGTATAAACCTTTGTTAAGACTAAAAGTTAAATAAGGTTTTCGTCAAAACTTTATTTTTTTGAAAAGCACAATGATTTAGGAAAAGTCAAGAAAGAATTAAGATATTTGTGAAAAAATAGAAGAACCATTGAAGAAAAAAGTTTGCTTGGGGTCAAAATGACACCTTCCGTAATTCTAGTGTTAAATAAACTCCGGAAGAGAGGCCTAGCATAGCTGGAATCGCTCGACACTGCTCCTAGAGCGGTGAGCGGCACCTCTTCCCTGTTAAAAAAATCTGCTTTTACCAGTGTAGCTGCATGCGTTCAGCAGTTAGAGTGAGAACAGACTTTTTCAGTATCCTGTAATTTGTTTATATCTTAATGAAATCATAATGAAACCTATTTCAGACCAAGTTCATTACGACAACAAGAAAAGTATTAAAATTAAATCATCTCTTACGAAGTTATAAGCTAACAAATTTCAACAACAACAACAATGAGAAACATGGTTTGTATTGAGAAACCTCTTCCTTTATGAAGTTGGTTTAAAACGTCTATGCGTTAATCGATGTGACCGCTTACAATAACCATACTTTGAATTTTACATAGCATAAATGTCACCCGCTACGCTACAACATATGCAATGTCGTTCAAGTGTGCACAAAATAGGAAATTGTGAACAAACAAATATTCGTTTTAAGCGTTCTGTTTTTGGGATTAATGTCTAAACTATTTTTTCGTACGAAATCGATGATGCTCACCAATTTTATATTTCTCTTTTTTGCCCTGTCTTGAACCGTTTCCGAGATAGGAACACTAACTCCACTGTTTTCCATCAGGTGGCGCTGAAGGCGTGTTAATCGCGTAGCACATGTCCACTTTACTATACCTACATACCACTTTTATGACTATAGCTGCAGCTGTTCAACAGTTAAAAGAGTTGGGACTGACTTTTTGGGGCACCCTGTATTTTCTTTTGATCGTAAAGATATTACAATGGGACCTATTTCAGACCAAGACCTTTACAATAAAAACAAAATATAAAAATCGGATCATCCGTTCAGAAGTTATGAGCTAACAAACAAAAACAAAAACAAAAACAAAAAAACATACGCTTTGAATTGAGAACCTCCTCCTTTTTGAAGTCGGTTAATTAGAGCGTCTCTTACGAAGTCATAAGCTTACAAACACCAACAACAACGCATAGTTCGAATTAAGAAGACCCTCCTTTCTGAAATTGGTTGAAAACGACTTTGCGCTAATCGATGTGACTGCTTACAGTAACAGTAATTTGAACCACAGAGTATACGTGTCTTCCGCTAAGCTGCAAACTGTGCAACGTAGTTCAGGTGTGCACAGTGTAGGAAATTGTGGACAAACAACTGCACGTTTTAAGCGTTCTATTTTTAGCAACAATGTCTAAAAACTGTCTTTTCGTAGTAAATCGATGATGCTCTAGAACGTTTCTCCCATTTTGAACCGTTTTTGAGATAGGAGCGCTAATACCGCTGTTTTCACCAGATGGAGTTTTATTTTCTTTACATTGTAAAGATATTACAATGGGACCTACTTCAGATCAAGATCTTTACAACAAATCAAAAAGTATCAAGTAACCGTATTTTGAACTCTATAGCGTATGTCTCACCAGCTACGCTACAACGTGTGCAATGTAGCTCAAGTGTGCATACTGTAAGAAATTGCGAACAAACAAATGCACGTTTTTAGCATTGTATTTTTAGCATCAATGTCTAAACTATCTTTTCGTACTAAATCGATGATGCTCTGCAATTTTATAATTCACTTTTTACCCTCTCTTAAACCGTTTCCGACATAGGAACGCTAGCATGAATGTCTAAACTAACTTTTTTGTACTAAATCGATGATACTCTTCAACTTTGTAATTCACTTTTTTCTCTAGTACCGTTTTCGAGATAGGAACACTAACTCCGCTATTTTCCACCAAGTGGCGCTGCAAGCTGTTTGACCTTGTACTGCATGGCCATTTTGTTATACTTACATACGGTTTTTGTCACTATAGTTGCAGCTGTTTAGCAGTTAAATGAGTTAGGACTGATTTTTTTGGGCACCTGTATTTTCTTTAGATCGTAAAGATATTACAATGGGACCTATTTCAGACCAAGACCGTTTCAACAAAGCAAATATACCAAAATCGGAGCATCCGTTCAGAAGTTATGAGCTAACAAACATAAACAAAAAAAAGTACGGTTTGAATTGAGAACCTTCCTTCTTTTTTGAAGTCGGTTAATAAAAATATGTATGCAAAATACTCGTGCCTAAACTGCAGCCTTCCATATGTGAACTTACTTTGACAATTAGGTATTTATATTTTAGTGGAATTCACCACATTCACCAATAAAATATTGCTTCATGATAATCACATAACGTTGCTGTAATGGCTGTGAAAAATCCCTTAAGAATATTGAAAATCTATGGCGTAGATAAAATAACCTACCAGTAAAATCCAATTACCTGAATCAATAATTAAATCTCGGTATCACATTATAAAAGATTCAGAACGAAAAAAATTTTGATTTTCTCCATCCAAAGACGTTACAAGTTCGTAATTTATACAAAAGTTTATTCAATTAAGTCTTAACTGTCATCAGTAAGAATTTTGTATTTTTAAATTTGTATGCTTCTTTTTGTTTCTATATATTTTCTGTTAGGAGAAAATGCCTATTATTAAGGTATTTCACTCGATATTTTGTTTGTCTTTACAGGAGTGTATAATTAACTGGCAGTAATTTAAACAAAAGTGCCGTTAACCGTCATCAAATCTCAAACATTAGCCTTAAAAAATATATATATATAGATATGTATATAATGTTATGGCCACTAACGTGTACTAAAATACAAGTTCATTACCCGTATTTGTAACAATTTGCAGTAAAATGCGAAGTATTGACAGTTTATTAAAGAGTTACTTCCATTATTTGAGAAAAAAGTCTACAATTTTAACGCGCATTTTCTTTACGTTCAATGACTGGAAGACTTTGGAAGACTTTTTGCCAGTCGCTGATCGTAATCTCCACTATCTACCAATAAATATTTGGACACTTTCAAATTTAGACGTTTTGTCAGATATCTAGAAAACTTCTCCAAAAATTATCTTGAAACTTTGGAAGTATGAAGAACAGGCCATACTTCATATGTTTTAGCCGAAGTTTTTTTCTGAAGATTGAAAGGGGACCAGTGAAAAAATAAACAAACGTATAAATAATTTGGATCACCCTGAAAAAAGTAATGCTTGAAATGTGTTTTGGCTATAGCATGTGATTATGAGAACTTTTTTAATTACCTCTATAATTTTGTGTGAAGCTACCACATATATGCATGGGGATATAACGATTTCTTTAAAAAATTGCAAAAAAAAAAAAAAAATTGCAAAAAAAAAAATTGCAAAAAAAAAAAAAAACTCTTTTTTAATTATAACACATAGGTTATTAAACACAGTGCAAAGCCATTTTTAGGAAATTTGACATGGTACACTAGACAAGCTTCTGCAATCAGAATGCAGATATTTTAAATATTTTACGAAATATGAGTAATTTTACTAAATTAATTTTAACTACACATGCCCAAAATTTAATGAAATTTCAATTGCATAATTTAATAGCCAAAAGTATTGAGCTACTTTTATAAAAGTCCCAAACAAATATCGTGTAAATTAAAAAAAAACAATATGAGAGGTAGAAAGAAGAGAATTCCAGTTCTTCTCAAAATAAACGTTAAACTGTAAGAGGTTTTACTTACACTTTTATTTTGATTCAATCAGTGGCCAATGGTAATACGTAGTTCGCTGATTGTAAATAAATATTAATTAAATCCTATCATCTTACTTTTTTTTTTTTTTTTTTTTCAGAAGAACTGAATTTCCGCTTATTCTATCGCTCATAACTTTTTGAATTTACACGACATTTGTTTGGAGTTTTTACATAAGTAGCTCAATACAATTCGCTATTCTATTTTATAAATAAAATTTCGCTAAATCTTGCGCATGCGTTGTTAAAAATTATTTAGTAAAACTGCTCATATTTTGTAAGATATTTAAAAAATTTCCATTCTGATTGCAGTAGGTTATGTCTAATATGGTATGCGAAGTTTCCTAAAAATGACTTTTCTTAGGGTTATACCTAACGTGTTAAAATTAAAAGTTTTTTTTTCTTTCTGATAGATCTCCATGAATAGCATACAAATTTATACAGATAATTAGAAGAATCATCATAATTGCATGTTACAGCCAAAACGTATTTCAAGCATCAATTTTTACAGGGTGATCCAAAATATGATTCTTGTTAAATTTTTTACTGATCCCATTTTTCTCTTCAGTGCAAAACTTTTATTAAATATATGAGGTATAACGTGTTCTACATACTCCAAAATTTCAAGATGTTTTCTAAAAATAATTTGAAGATATTTCACAAAACGTCTAAATTTGAAAGTGTCCAAATACTTATTGGTAGATAGTGTAGAGGTGAAATTTCTTGTAGTGTATGGAATGAAAATTTGAGTGTTTTTTATGCTGAATGTAAAATAAGTAACAGAAGAAGAATCCACTGCTCTATTCCTTTCATAGACATTTTTTATTCAGTGTAAAAATCATTCATATTTCCATTTCATACTTTTGGAACATTTTCATATTTAAATTTGGAAAAATAAACATTGGATTGAAAAACCACACTGTATTTCAGAAGAAAAAAAAATCAATGATTTTCAACATTTAAATGAAAATATATTCTGTAGGTAAGAGGTTTTTGTTTTATTGGGAATTATTTTATATTTCTGTTTTAATGTATGGTTAAAAAAATTTTGGGGACTATAAATATTTTTGTATAAATAAGCTGTAATAATATTAATCGAAACATAGAGTTTTCAACCTAAACATCAAGAATTCAATTATTAAATAAATAAAAAAAAAAATAATAAATAAAAATGGTGTTCTTTATTTACTTGTTAAACAAAACAAAACAAAATGAGAAAAAAAAAAGCAATATATATGCATATATATATATATATATATATATACTAGCAGACCCGGCCACGCGTTGCTGTGACTAAGTTATACGTTGAATTATATTGCAGTAAACTATTTAATACAGTCAAATTATTATTTACGAACAAAGACGAAAACGTTGTAGCCGATGTAAAAACCCACAGGATTGAGATTTGAACCTTAGATCAAAATTTGGAAGCGATTGATAAAAATTTTCGTAGAGTTGATATTAAGCACAATTTAATTTTATTGTAGGGTCTTATAAATTTTAATGGAGAAGTGATATATATTATTTCTAATTCTACTTAGGATAAAAATTCTAAAATGACTAATATATAAATTATATTATATTAAAATTCTATTAAAATAAAAGTATAAAAGAAGCAGACGATTTTAAAAATCAATTTTTATGGATGAGTGAAATATAATATGTCTAAAGCTATTTTGGATTAAAATGCTAAAAAGACTAATATGTAATTTAATTTTTATTAAAATTCTATTAAAATAAAAGTATAAAAGAAACAGACGATTTAAAATCAATTTTTATGGATGAGTGAAATATAATATATGCTATAATGGATAATTTTACTATAAAATGACCTCATCATTTTAAATATTTTAAAGATGGCAACAGCTGTAGGTATAAAAAGGAAAACAATACGGCTAAAACAGAAAAATAAGTAAAATTGATAAATATTTTAAAACTTTAAAACAGGACATCTTATGAAATATTGGACAATTAAAGTAAATGCATGTATCATTTTAAATAGGAAAATATTTTGGAAAAGTTTAGTATATTTTAACGAAGTGATGAGAAGGTTTTGAGTATGTTAAAATTTTAATAGTAAATTCAAGTTAATAAAGATGGAAAACATTGAGGATTAAGATAAGAATAATTAAAAAAAAAAAAAAAAAACCTTTTTATATACCGTGCTTTTAAATTTTAATATACTAATAATATACTAATTAAAAGGAAAATGATAAATATTCTATCATAGTTTGAAGTCAAATTTGTTTTCAAATGTCTAAATAAAATATTTGATATAAGGTACTAATATGTTGCAGCGGAATAGATTTCATTTCTGTCATCCTTGGCGAAAAAAAGAATATCGCCAAATTATCTGGCGAAAATATATAATTCCTTTCAAAAATCATGGTTATTTTAACAACTTATATTTAAAGAGTAATGAATAATATGAAACAATATTTCGTACAATACATATTACATGCCATACATACGTACAATGAATAATACATATTACATTTCGTACAGTACATACGTCTGGCATGCATATTTTCGTGTTACGCTTTCGCCAAAAAAAAAAAAAAAAAAATTAAATTAACCTTCCTCGCTTTCATGAAGTTTTCGGACAGTATTAGTGTTTTATAGCATAAAATTGTTGCTTGTGCCTGGGGGGACTCATGTTAAAGTTGGGCCCGGGGGGGGACTCATGTCAAAGTTGTGCCTTGGGGGGGACTCATGTCAAAGTTTTGCCTTGGGTGGGACTCATGTCAAAGTTGTGCCTTGGGGGGGACTCATTGTCATAGTTGTGCCTTGGGGGGACTCATGTCAAAGTTGTGCCTTGGGGGGACTCATGTCAAAGTTGTGCCTTGGGGGGACTCATGTCAAAGTTGCGCCTGGGGGGGACTCATGTCAAAGTTGTGCCTTGGGGGGGGGGACTCGTGTCAAAGTTGTGCCTTGGGGGGACTCATGTCAAAGTTGTGCCTTGGGGGACTCATGTCAAAGTTGTACCTTGGGGGGGGGACTAATGTCAAAGTTGTGCCTTGGGGAGGGACATCATGTCAAAGTTGTGCCTTGGGGGGGACTCATGTCATAGTTGTGCGTTGGGGGGGGGGCTGATGTCAATGTCATTTTGAAAAGATTTTGATGAAATTCTGGCAAAAGCAGAATTTAGTTTAGGAGGGAGGACTATTAGTTTTTTTTTCTTCCTAATTATAACATCGCTTTCAAATTATTCAATTATATTTTCGATAAATTTTAGATTTCGATAAATGTCCAACTATCGAAAAATGATTTCGACAATTGTGCAACTATCGAAAACGATAACGCAAAAATCGCTGTCTGAGACTAATAGGCCCTCAGTCCTAAAAAAAAAATGCCAAGGACGACAGAGTTTTGAAATTTAAAATTAAAATTTTGTCAATTTGACAGCAAAATAACTCAATCTAACGCACGCGATAACTAATACATATCTATACCCAAATATAAGGATTAAAATCGGGAAATAAATTTCCTCGATTTATAATAATTTTTTACAAAAAATCCAATGGGCGATTAACATAGGAAATCTTTTTCTTGGCTGTATACAGCCAAGAAAAAGATCGGTCAGTGAGTCACACTTCGCTTGCGTATAGAACGCATAGATATAGTATAGTATATATAGTGTGATCATTGGGGAGAAAAAAGTGATTCCTTTTCACTTGGGAAAATACGACGTTTTTACCAAAATATGATCGTCTTTCCCCGAGTGAATACACACGGGTATACATACGAATATTTTAGCAAATAAGATTTATGAATAATTTATTTACTTAAAGTAAATGAAAAACTCCAGATACAGTTTCAAATTCATATTTCTTTTTCTTTCTTTTTTCTTTTTTTTTTTCAATACCACTTAATGGCTGATTTCAAAGCTTTTTTTTTCTATGATAGAACTACATTAGCACTTTATCAATGTGTATAAAATCTTTAAATTGATTATGACGTCAATTTTCGAGAGATGCATAATTTAACATTTTATAATTTTTTAACGTTCACGTTTGATTAAATGTATTTATTTTTATGTCGAAAGAAAATTAACTCGTTTTTTTTTTTTTTTTTTTTTTTTTTTGGCAACAATTAAATTAATGGAACTCACAGATATTTTGGAGCAACTTTAATAAAGGTCTATAATTAACAAAAAATTGCAATAAAACAATATTGTGACAATAAATTGAGATAAAAACTATCCTATCTCTCAAGTTGGACCAAACTGCACACAGTGTGCAAAATTTCATTAAAATCGGTTCCTTAGTTTAGGAGTTTACCCCGGACAAACATCGTGACACGTAATTTATATATATATACAGATATGTATATAAGAAGAAGAAAAATAATGTGAATAAAAGAAAGAAAAAATAAAAGAATGAAATTCAAAGATAGTCATAATACCTTTAATAGTATTCGTTTCTTAAATTAGATTACGAAATAATATATATATATATTATAATTTTTAATTTAATTTAACAATGCTACTGTTTGTTACCGTTCATTTTTAAAATTAATATAATTCTTGTTTAACGAAGTAAATGTATTTGAAATAAAAATTATAATAATTGCATAATTTAGTTTAATATAGAATTTTGATAATTGCAGGAATTTTCTTAATAAATCTCGATATTGTTGCACCTTACTACAACATTAAATTTTCTCGGTTCCACACTATTCAAGTAATAGTGTCAATATTACATCTCAAAATAATTTTTAATTAAAGAAATAAACGAGAAAACAAAAAGGTCAACTTATATATTAATATATTAAATATAACTTTTCCAAAGCCCAGAAATACAATTTTGGATAAAATAATGAAAACTATGTTTAAAAAAAAGCACACAAATATATCTCCATTAGAATAAGTTATATTTTTTCCCCTTTATTTTTCAACGCGAACTTCTTCAAGTTACTTTTAAAACTAGTTTTGTTAATTTAATAATTTACAGAGTTTTGTTAAGTTTGTCAGAACATATGATCTTTCTTACAATAGCACATCAAACAATCCTGAAACTAGCAAATTCCTTTCAGAAAATGTACGCTCTTATCCAATTAAATGCTTCTTCTGAGGTTCTCACCAGTTTTCTCTGCTTTTTAAGTACCAATTAAATGTCCTTTCTAAACTTGATTTCCTGATTTCACTGATTTATAAGACAGTTATCCGTGAACAACTTTTTTCCGGGAATTTCAAGAATGTTATTGATAAGAAAAATATTGCTTTATATACAATTTTGGATAAAATAATGAAAACTATGTTTAAAAAAAAGCACACAAATATATCTCCATTAGAATAAGTTATATTTTTTCCCCTTTATTTTTCAACGCGAACTTCTTCAAGTTACTTTTAAAACTAGTTTTGTTAATTTAATAATTTACAGAGTTTTGTTAAGTTTGTCAGAACATATGATCTTTCTTACAATAGCACATCAAACAATCCTGAAACTAGCAAATTCCTTTCAGAAAATGTACGCTCTTATCCAATTAAATGCTTCTTCTGAGGTTCTCACCAGTTTTCTCTGCTTTTTAAGTACCAATTAAATGTCCTTTCTAAACTTGATTTCCTGATTTCACTGATTTATAAGACAGTTATCCGTGAACAACTTTTTTCCGGGAATTTCAAGAATGTTATTGATAAGAAAAAGATTGCTTTATATTTCCTATCCGACAAAAAACTTTTTCCGAAAAACTTGCCTAGAGATAGGAAATGTTGTAACCTATCTTAAGATATATTTTAATTTAAGGAATTAGTTTTAAAAGAATTTTTAACGTTTTACTTATAAATAGGGGAAGAAACAAAGTTTTTTTATTAGTTGAAAAGAAGGATTTTCTAGAAAATATATCGCAAAGTGAGAGGTAGGAAAAAGTTTGATAAAGCGAAGTTGGGTGGGTGATTGAAGCACATCTCTGAAAAGTCCTGGTACCTATGAAATCCTTCGATCAAGTTTTCTCACTATTACGCATTCAATTTCGATAAGGGCACTTCACTACAGATTTCATAGGAATAAGCAGTTATTAGCGAGAACACTCGGAATCCTATTTTACTCTTAATACCACATTATCAAACTTTCCTTGTATATACAGATTGCAATTTATTCAATTTGTAGGGAACTACTGATTGGCATTTCCGGAAATATGAAGGAAGAAATATAAGTGTTCCTTAACGTATCACATCTGATTTAAATATATGCTTTCCATATTAATTTTTTAATACTATTTGTACATTTAAAAATTTAAATTGTCACAAGAAAATATCGTTTAAGTAAACTTTAAAATTGTTTTAACGAATAATTCTGCAATATGCAATTTTTTGTTTAAAGCTTACAAAAAAAAAAAAAAAAAAAAAATACAAATCTGTCTTTTTCACAATTTTTATTTCCATAATGTATTTCCATAATGGTTTGCAATAAATAAGGTTTGCAATTTTTTTATTTCAAACGATATATTTTCAAAGCTTATAACTTAGAAGGTGAAAGTAAAGCTCCCATTAAAATGTATATTAGCTACAGCACAAAGTTTACGGGGAAATAATTTCTTTTAATAAAAATTGGCTTAAAATAAATAAATAAATAATGTAATCAACATCAAATATTTATAACGCTACTGAATCATACAAGTTTATTACATTTTTTTTTTTTTTTTTTTTTAATTTTTATTCAAACTTTACATAGGCAGATAACATCTTATATATTGAAACACAAAGCTGTTTCTTCCAGACGAAATTGAGAGCATTTGAGCTTGTGCAAAATTCTTTATGCCAATCCGAAACGATAACATTCCTTTTATTTGAGTAGAATTGCATGCATTTTGTGACGCTTCTGAAAGGGTTTACACCGCTGTTATTTTTGTTAGGTTCATATCTGAAAATAATGAAATAAAAATACAAAATTTAACAGCAAAAACAGGTGTAGCTCCTCTAAAATCAATTAGATTAGAATATTCTAATCGTGATTAGAATTATATGCGGCTTTACTCTTAGCTCGTTTAGTTAAAGCTGTTTTACCCGCATTACACATACACATTGATGCAATTTATGCTTGGACTGACTCAATCATAGTTATTTCTTGGCTTGATGCTCTGAACCTTTTAAATGGCAAACAATTTTTCAAACAGACTAGCAGAAATTCAAACAACATTACCTAGAGCGCATTGGAATCACGTAAAAAGTATAGAAAAT
Source organism: Salticus scenicus (assembly GCA_963930645.1). Classification (NCBI taxonomy): domain Eukaryota; kingdom Metazoa; phylum Arthropoda; class Arachnida; order Araneae; family Salticidae; genus Salticus; species Salticus scenicus. The sequence continues at coordinate 249,000,398 of OZ005657.1, read as the reverse complement.
TCCACTCACTGTGCTTCTCGTGGAATACAAACTGCAGAATTAATTTCGCACAATTTGTGGTGGACTGGACCTCATTGGCTATCCACAATTGACATTCCCAATTTTAGTTCAATTGCGATAGATAAAAAAGTACTGAAGGAAGAAAGAAAAAAACATATCGTGTACAATTTCGCAAAATCAAGAACAACCTGTACCTGTCATATCAAATATATCTTCTTTTACAAAACTGCAACGTGTAATCGCATGGTGTCTACGTTCCATTTCAAATGCAAACCAGAAAGAACATGAACGCATTTATACACCAGCGAAATTTATAATGTAACAAATTGTATAATTCAACTTGTTCAAGTTACGATCATTCAAAACGAAATCTGTTGTTTGAAATCAAAAAACGCCGGGCTTCCTAGCAGTAAAATTGCTAGTCTATGGCCATTTTTGCACAACATAATTTTGTTGAGAGTAGGTGGTCGATTAAAGCATGTAGAGTTATTGAAAATGAGAAACACCAAATTTTGCTGCCCCCCCCCCCCCCAAAAAAAAAAAAAAAAACATCATTTGGCTTAATCTATCATTAGACATTTTCATATTAAATATTTACTTGCTGTTCTTGAACTCTTACTTTCCTTAATAAGACAGAAATATTAGATCATAGCAGCTAAATCATTATTTAGAGCATTAGTTAAAGAAATATGTAACATGTTGCAGGTATCGAGCTCAAGCTGCTACACAAATTATGGCTGACTTGCCAGAAAAACGAGTAACTCAATCTAGACCTTTTAATTGTATTGGTTTGGATTTCGCAGGTCCTTTTATGATCAAACATCGAACAGCACGTGGTCAAAAATCTTTGAAATGCTATGTTTGTATATTTGTATGCTATTCAACAAAGGTTACTCATTTAAAAATTGCAGATTTATCCACCAACGCATTCTTAAATACATTAAAGAGAGATTCATTTCCAGAAAGGGAAGACTATCTATCGTTAACAGTGACTGTGGAACAAATTTCAAGGGTGCTTACAAGGAATAACAAAGATGTTTTTCGCAACTAAACAAAAACAAGAAAGGTCAAGGTTTTTTAGCATCCAGAAATAAAATGGAATTTCAACTCTCCTGGAGCCCCACATTTCGGTTGTCTTTGGGAATCCGCAGTAAAATCAATAAAGTATCATCCTAAAAGAACAATAGTTGATATCGTACTTACTTATCCAGAGTTTACCACACTGCTAGTTCAAGTTGAAGCCTGTCTCAATTAAAGGCCACTCAGCCCAGCTTCTTCAGATCCTTGTGACTGTGATGTTAAAAACATCACTTCTTTTTTAATTTTAAATAAGATCGTTTTTCTGCACTTAAATGCATTGTTTCTCTTAGCTGGCTCAACTCACCCTGTTGTGTTTGCTTTACTGCAATACACACACAGGAGAAAAATCGGTTCTTCTTTCCTAGTGGTGATGTCATATCACACCATTCTGAGAACCAATAGGGTGATGGTTCTGACCCCACCTTCTGTTATCCCGGCAGTTTTAAATTCAGTTGGGTTTGAGCAGCTCTCAAGAGAGGAACATGGGGTGAGAAATATTTGTTTTTCTTCTGTTTTAAAATAATGACCATTTTATCATTTAGAGAGAGAATTCCTAATTATTAATAATAAATATATATATATTAGTTTATATGAATATATATATTAAAATTTTAAAAACCATCAATTTTTTATATCCTACTTAATTTGGATTTACTAGTGTGGATTTGAAAATAAAGAAATTAATTTTGATGCAGCAGTTTAGTTTTATTACAAACATTATTTTTGTGTTCTGCATTTTTCCTTTTACAGCATTCTACCAATTAAGTAAGTTTGTTCCTCTTTTATCTTAAGTAAATAAAAATATTTGGACATATATATATTTTACCTTTTGACCCAAAGAATAAAAAGGGTTTGTGGCCAAAACGCAATGTACGATCATGTACGCCATGAGGTTTTTGATTCCTCAATAACGAACTTCTTTTGATAATTAAAATTAAAAATATTAATAAAATAAATTAAAATATGAAAACATAAAAGGTAAATGAATTATTTACACCACAGTGACTATTCAACTCTAACATCAGCACACTTCATTTTGGGTGCATCACTGCCTTTCCTAGCGAAGTTAAAGCAAGTTATTTAGAGAAATAGCGCGTACGACCATCAATTTTGCAACAATTTTGGAAGAGACGGAGCAGAGAATACCTAACTATAAAAGAGTTAAAAGTGGTTTAAGGAAAATAAAAATGTGTCAATCAATGACTTAGTGTTCATCAAAGATGAGAATCTACCTCCTTTAAAGTGGAAAATGGGACGAATTACTGACATTCATCCTGGTCCAGACAACAGAGTTCTAGTAGTAACTGTACGAACTAGTAATGGTTACATGAAACGTCCTATTGATAAACTTGGTCTTCTTCCAACAGACTCAAATTTGGATTTAGGGACTGTAAATAATGTGAAACATCTAGTTTTTATTGCTTTGTATTAATAATTTTTCTCTTTTGTATTTAAAATTGTGATTAATTTTCATGTAACTTGAATCCTTCTTTAAAGGTTTCAAGGTGGCCGGTATGGTTAAGCGTAAGTATTCTAACCAGCAGATGGCCCCACACCTCAGAAAACTGTGAGTAATTTTGTTGTTGTTGTTTGTTTGCTTCCTTTTTCTCAGTTGTGATGTATCAGCCGCCGAGATCGCAGCATATGGTTTTGCGCACTAATTCAATTTTCAATAAAGCAAAATGTTAAATGTGGCTATCGACTAACCATTTTAATACAGTTCTAAAATATTATCTAATTTAAGTGATTGAACCAGCGCAAATTGAACCCCTAACTAATTACACCTTATTTCTAAGAAATTTGAAAGAGATATATTTTTGAATTTCTGCATGAATCGTACTCTTCGTTTAATTGCGAAAAGATGCTTGAAAGTCTACGATTTTTCTTGCTCAAACTAAAGAATTCACAAAATGAGAACACAAATTATCTTGGTCAAGGATGAGGTTGAAATTAAGATGGCTTTACGTCGCATACAGCTACGCAGTGTGCAATTGGTGTCTGTCTCGAATTCTCTCCTTGGTATTATCCTGTCTGTAGGTGGGGGGAGGAGGGCATGTCAGTGGGTTTTAAATTGGAACACAACAACAAAGACTGCCGGACACTTACCATCACAATTTTGATCCTCCACTGAGGGCATGACCCCCCCCCCGCTTCGGTATCATCCAGAGGTGTAATTTGAATGGAAGCATGGAAACAGTTGTCCGGAGACATGCCATCAGAATTTTGATCAGCCATGGAGGGAATGTCTCCTCCGCTTAGATAACTCCCAAATGTGTTGTTTCTACAGAACATGGAGAACAATGCATCGATGACGGATATTTATTGCGCCAGCTACCATTAACAACGGTAGTAGTTATTAGTCAACTGTTGTTTTCAGACATAAGTATGGAGCCCGAAACTCTCCGATTACGCTTTAACGCTCTAAAAGCTGATTTACCACTGCTCACTCGCTAAAGGTGCAATTAAGATATTGTGACCAGATAAGAGTACCTTTATATCAGAGATGAATTAAAAATTGCTACAATTATTCAATTGCTGATGTATTTTTCCTTCTTAAAAAATAAGGATTAAAATTAAAATATCAATGATAAATAATTTAGTGTCTACAATTTTCTAAAACTTAGAAAAATGCCTTTAAATTAAAGGCAGAAAACAAGGACATTTGTTCACCTTGAATTAGGAAAGTAAAGATATAATCGAATAAGTGCGATTTAAACTTAAGATGAACGTGCCTGAAATGAAGTAATTTTTCCTTGAATTATTCTCTAAGTATTTCAGTTTATTTTTCAATTATTTTTTAAAAGAATTACGGACATACACAAATGCCTCTCGAAACCGTACAAAAATTGGTGTTTACTATAGAAACTTCACTGTTGTCGCTTGAAGGCATCGAGTCTACTCCTCTATTTTAATTCTCAAAAAAGACCGCTCGAATTTTTTATATGAAAATATAAAAAACATATTAGTAATAGTACTAGTTATAAAAATAATGTAAAATATATTTTCAGAATGAACTATCTTTTATTGAATTTGTTGTGATTTGATGTTAATATTTGTACATTTTACAGTTTCAATATTGTTCTACAAATTTCATAATAAATAATTAATTTTATATTCTTAAATTAATTATTATGGAAAATCGATTTCGCAAATTTGAAAACGCGCGCGCCATCTCATTTTCCTTATATAGTTTTAGAATCTTCAGTGTTAGGAATGCACGACGCATGACTTATTCTATAGTTAATTAATAATTAACTTCGTATTCATTCTTTATTTTATGGATACATTCATAAGCTAAATATATAGTTGCGGAAATTATCGGTGGAAATATTTTCTATAAATCAATAATTTTTGGGAGAACTTTCAATCTTTAAATTATTCTCTTAAAAAACATTGAACAGACAGTGCGGATAATTATCGGACTAACTTGGCAAACGTGCTACATATGTTAAGGCAAATTAATTTTTCAGAAATATTAAAAAAGGAAAACTAACAATACCTTAAAAGAAAGCTCTCAGTTTTGAATTTATTTTCTTTAATATATATATATATATATATATATATAAGAAATAACTAATATTTATTAAACAGTACGTTACTATATTTTCATTTTAGAAAACATAAACTAAAGCCTGATGTGTTCTAAAAAATAATTCCAACCTAAATGAGAAACTATAGTTGATCAACCTAATATTGTTAAGCAACTATTGTTGCTCAACCTAATATTGTTAAGCAAATATTTTTGATCAACCTAAAATGACAATTCTTTACTTAATTTTATAACTTTATATTTATATTAGTTTAAAGTAATATATGACATTCATATTATACTGCTATGAAAATCTACAGTTATTTGCACGTAAATAAATTTTCACATTGTTTTTACGTACCGTAAAAAAAATACTGCTGTAGAAAATAAAAATAAACAAAATATGCTATGACGGTATATATATATATTATAGATCAGTTATATAATTTATATAGCCAATTAATAAGTGGCGTATTTTTAAAATAATTTCAATTTATTTTAATAGACAATATTAAAATTTGTGTCTACGATGAATTTTTCGTTACTGAAAGAAATATGATATTTAAAAAATATTAGAATTAAATAAAACCCTTATTTTCATTTACGATCTCTGATTGCTAAAAAGAGCAAAATTATTATAAAATATTCTCCACATAATCAAAGAACGTGAATTTTCTTTCATAATTTGTAATGAATTTCAACATTCGCGATTAAACGAGAACATATTCACCATTATTCTTAAAAATGATTCTGAAATTAAGATAACAAAGCAAAAGTGCAAAATAATTGTTTTCATTAAATAAATAAATTTTAAAAATCATTTGAAACATGAAAAAAATAACGCGATCTCTCTCTCTCTCTCTCTCTCTCTCTCTCTCTCTCTCTCTCTCTCTCTCTCTCTTTTTTTTTTTTTTTTCTGCGAAAATTATATAATTTAAAAAAGATATAAAAGTGAAATATCTTGACACAATTTTAAGTCCAATTCAAATCATGTTGTTTCCAGTTTTTAAAATCAGTGAAAATTTTTAAATCCTCTTTTTAAATCCAGTTTTTGCCTAGAAAATGTGTTTTTGTAAATAAATTCACCAAAATAAATATATTGCATTTAGGACTACAATAGGAAACGTTAGTTAGAATTCATATATATATATATATTTTAATATGTAGAGAAGACCCGTGTACCTAGGACCATTTTTTTCATTTCCCCAAAACATAGCTTCTGACTTGTTTAAAATTATGAAAATGATATATACACATATTAATAACTAAATACTTCCAATTGGGATTAATTTAAACACTTAAAATAATAAATTCCGGCAAATACAAGGTTTTTAAATAAACATCACACGTGGCCATAGGTACAACACCCTCATTGTACCTAGGGACAGATCACATTGTATTTAGGGCAATTCCCTGAAAGTTAGATTTCACTTCATAATAAATAGAAAGCAAACATAACCTTTAAATCCATTAAAACCATTTTTTAAATGTGGATGATAGTGATCTTTTTTAAACCATTTTTTTTTTAAACTGACTCGCTATTGACGCCTCGCTTCTTGTAGGCTCTCTAGCCCTAGGTACACACGTCTTCCCTAATAATAGAGAAAAAGAAGAATCTTCCACGCAAAGTGATAAAAAATATATTGCATTTTGCATTTAAAAAACCAAATACTAAAATTTTTGATTTTGCGGTTGCTAATTATGTGTAAAAATTCAGAAATTTTGAGTGACTGGATTTTACGTCGCACTAGTGCTACGCTATGGACAATTGACGATGGTCTGGCACACACCCATAAGAGTAGACTGGAGACATGCCATCACAATTTTGATCTTTCACTGTCAGAAATTTGGAAAAATATTATATATATATATATAAATATATATATATATATATAGTATATATAAACGTTCTAATTGAAAAATTGAAAAAAAAAAAGAAAACTCCATGTGGTCTATGTCTGTATGGTCTTAGCTCCCTTTTACCTGCAAAATATCGTAGTTCTGCGACGATTGGCGTTATCTGACACAGGCTGGTGGAGAATCATACAGCTTTTCCTTCATTTATATACATGGTTGTTTGAATTAAACAGAAAGTTCGTAACCAAACTAATGTCTTAATCATAGCTATATTTTGGGCATATAGTCTCCTAAATATGCTGTTTTGATTTCTGAAATTAAAAAAAAAGTTTATGTTTTGGCTGAGAGGGGAGAAATAGTACTGCGGTGCTATTAAACTGAGTAAAACTTAAAGTATATGGCCATTTTTGCCTGTGAAATAGAATAGATTACGAAAAAAGAGGCTGTAGCTTAAATATTGGATTATTAAAAACTGGAGCATAAATACATGCATTTTCTGTCTATATTGTACTCATAGTAAAATTTCGAAACATTACAAAATATACACCGCACTCTTGAATAAAGATTGTCCAAACCTCAATATATTGCATGTTCAACAACTGAATTGAGAATTTTTTCAGTTCTTGACATTCGAGATAGCTTACGACCCAAAACGATTTTCCTTTGTTGCGTGTTCAACATTTGTATTGAGAATTTTTTCAGCTCTTGACATTCGAGATAGCTTATGACACGAAACAAACCTCATTGTAATTATCCCAGTGTCTTTCAAAACTCTAAGACAGTAATTAACAACAAAGATTTATAACCATATATAACCAGTAACGCTTAATCTGATAAAGTGATAGCGGGATCATTTTCCTTGTTCTATAAAAATTTCCTTTGCGCTTTTTCTATGTCGGATGTAATTCATAAATACTTCTGTTTTATCCAATGTATACTTAATCGCTATGCTATTTTCGATTCTATCGGCAAAAACATGTTTTTTTTTTTTAATAAAAATACTCAAGAAACTATGTGTTTAATATATAACTGTGGTTCAGCCAGTTGCTTTTTCACAGACGATATCTAAACACATCTTCTTTATTTTGAATCACCTGTTATATTAGAAAAACAATTTTTTTTTATTTTAATTATTGAAGAGGACACACAGCTTCAGGTACAGTAATAATGGAAATCTCTAGTAGTTATAAATGTAAAAAAAAAATAAGTACCTTCCTCCTATTTATTATTCACAAGGGAGACGTGAATAAATATCTTTGCAAAACTTGTTTTTATTTCCCGTATGCTATATTAGTAGAAACGAAAAAGTCAATCCAAACGTATTAGTTTACACATTAATTTTTAGAAATGAATGCGTGACTAATAAATAATAAAATTTAGGTTTCTGTTATTGAAAGGAAATTCTAATAGGTTGCGAGCAATTTTGTTTACAAATTTTTCAATCATAGAACTGTACAAGTATAGAATATACGCTATAAAGTTTTAAAATTATAAATAAGTTATTTTATCTATTATTAACTAAATGGCTGTGAAATATCACTTTAGTCGTAATCCTATCAATTTGCCAAAACTAAACTTTTATCATTTAAATATTCACCATTCAGAGTTAATATAGGTTCAGTATTTAAGCGTGATAGAGAATAATGTTATAAATATTTACAATTTAACTTGCATTAATTTACATTATTAGTATTACAATATAAATGCTGTTAATGAAATGCCAGATAATAAAATAATGTCATGCGCTGAAGCATGTGCGATGTAAAGGAAGTATATGTAACAAAGGGTAACAGTTGTTTACCTGGTAAAATATGTTAATTTGTTAATATACTACATATGAGCAAAGTTAAATTCTCAACAGAGTTTTGAAGATTCTAATATGATAAAAGACACATCAACAGAATATTTCTTCATCTAACTCATTCATGGAACGGAAAAACAATAAAAAACAATTAACTGCATATTCATCGATGATTTTCTTGGAAAGAAAATAAGTTTTCGCAATTTTAAAACTTATACATTTTATAAACACAATAGCCATAATTTAATCTAAAATTCTGAAACTCTTATTACACTATATTCTATTAGATTAAATTCGGAAAGTTTGTTTTGAAGCGTATAAATTTAAGCGATTGAGCGCGAAATGTACCTTGATTGTTGACTTCTGAACTTTTTGGAACTTCCAGAAATTTATTTATTACTTTTGCACAAGCGTTAGAATAAATATGAAAATTTGAGAAAATCAACTAGAAGAATATTACCGAAGTTTTATTTTTATTACTATAATCACTTTAGCATATGTGCATTTAATTTTGCCAATTTTCGCGAACTGAACACAATCGAATATTTCAACTTCGATATTCTTAAAAAAAAATAAATGACAATTAATTAAATGAAAATTAAAAACATACGGTCTTAATATTTTTTTTAAATTCAAACAAGAATATCAAAGTATTGAGTGTAGTAAGCTATACAAAAGATGTTACTTAATTTCAAATCTCTTGTACAACTGTATTTTATACACATTGGTGAGTATGATAATTCTCGCTAAAATTATCAAATTATGACTTAGTTTAGCGATAGTGGTAAATTTACAACGTCTGTTTCCGCGTAAAATATTCTCGACCGATTATAATTTTTGTTGCTTGAAATTTTTCGCTACTCTAATTAGTTTAAAGTGTTGCATAAACACAAATTCGTTTAGAAAAAATAAAAATAATACTAAAAATAACAAGAAAAATAACGCAATGATTCACTATTAAACTTGTGAAGAAAATATGCCTGTTGTAACCATTGATAAAAAAAGAAAATACCTGTGTGTTATTTGATTCATAAGAAAATGTAAACATGATACCATAATTCACAAATACACTGTTATTGCTCAAATAAAAAATGCTAAGTCAAGTTTACATGTTGTTGTTGTGGGAGTTTCTTTGAAATCTAGAAGTTTACGTGTATACGTTTATATACATACATAAGATAGAATGTTTTTATATTTAAAAATTACAGAAACCACTTGCATTTTATGCGAGATTATTGTAAGAATAATTTAACTGATAACTTTTGAATTTCTTTATAAATATTATAACATTTCAAAGATTAATCAAGTCTCGGCAAATTAAATACACTAAAAATTCTTTCAATAAAATACATACCAATTATGAAACCAAAAAATTCTCTGTACGTGAACACCATGAACATACAAAATTCATAATAATTGTTTCAGGTCGAAATAATTAAATTCGAATATTCATCAAACAATAAAAAGCATGCAATATTTGGTGCATGTCGCAACATGAAGTATCATGCTGCATGCTACTTAATATATTTTTTTTTCGTTCAATAAAAATTAGCGCATAGCATTTTTTTGTCCGAAAAAAATATAGAGGTTTTTTTTTTTTTTTTTTTTTTTTTTTTTTTGTTTATTGCTTGTTTGTAAAATGTTTATTATCCATTTTTTTTTTTTTTTACACAAATGTTTTGGGCACTTTCACTGCAAGATGTCATTACGTTTCAGGTAATTAAAATATACCAATAACTCGAGGGAAATCTAAATGATCTGCTACATAATCTCTTAAATATGTGTTTAAAAATTTACTATTTATTTATGATAACTTTTATTAGATTATTAAACATTTTCAAATGCAATAAGAAGGTATAATCTGAATTGAATATTTTTGAATTCTGTATTAAGTACAAGATTGATTAAGACTTTAATATGTTAAAGTCATATAACATGTGTATTGTAGATTATATTTATGATTTATCGCATTAAAAATATGCCAAAATTTATTAAAAAAAAAAAAAAAAAAAAAAAAACGAAAAATGCATGCAATAAATTTTGCAAATATGTGTAATCAAAGAGAAACAACTGCATTGTCTAGTTTAATTAATAATAATAATAATAATAATAATAATAATATAAATAATTTTTGCGTTGAAAAAAAATTTGATTTTTCTGGGGTTTTTTTTGTGTGTGTGTTTCTTACGACCTATTTTACAGAACCGTTTTTTTATGAACAAAAAGAAAATGAGATTTTATATTATAAAAGTTCACAGTTTTCACGGAATTCTGAGGAGTCTCCTTATCAAAAATATATTCGAATTTTATTTGCAAAGAATTTAACATTCGAGGAAACCGTCTATTAATTTGATGCACTCGGCTTATTTCACATCTGCTTATTTATTTCACATATACATATTATCAATATGAAGCCTTTAAAGTGCTGCCGATGAAAGAAAAACGGTAGTAGGGAAAAGTTTACGCGAGCCCTTTTTCACGCACTTGAATCGACTGATATAATATTGCCATATATTTTATGATGAAAAGTTTGCTTGAGAAATCTTATTCTGAAAAGAGGCGAAAATAAACGTATATTTATTTGTTAACTTAGAATATATTTCTTAAAATTATTTTTCTGTATGGATTTGAAATATTAGGATATTCCAATTTTAATGTTTGAATAAATAGCATGGAATAAGGGAGATACAAAATTAGTCGTACTAGAAATTCACATTTATTATAGAATTATGTCTTATTTGTTTTATATGATGACTTATATGTTTTATATGATGGGTTATGAGAAGTCATTTATTTAACAAAGTAATACTTATCAAGCTAAAAAAGTAAAGGACTTTACCTCTAATAAAGAAATTGTAAAAAATACAAAATGTTTGGTACTGCATAAATTTCAATTTGCATTTAGAATTGTTTAAAGTTTCTACTTAAATGAAATAAATATTGATACATATAAAAATCTTTTTCTAAACATATAAACAATAGAAGATGTAAATATATATATATATATATATATATATATATACACAGCACAGAGCAGATAAATTAACATTATTAGTAATTTTATGAACATGTAATGTTAAGCGTGCGCATTAAAACATATTAAACATGTAATACATGTTTTAAAAATTTTGTCAAATGCAATATCAACATTCTTTAGATAAAAAAATTCAGTTTCAAAAAATTCTAAAGCAAACTCTATCGTATAATGCTTATGAGCATTGATTAGTTTGTGAAAAAATTAATAATACAATATTAAACTTGAAATTTTTTGATAGATAAAAAAATTATTTATGGATTAACTTCTAAATGGCCTTGATAAATGTTTTAAAACGTATAATTTAGGTATAATTCAGTCGCGATTACGGTCTTTCTCTTCTTTCTTACAGTCGAAATCAAAATTATTAAATCACACATCGAAATTTTTCATACATTTTTTTTTATAGTTTGATCGATAATTTTTATCATCAACTTAATTTTTTAATTAAAACAGCATAAGACTAAGATCATGACTCGGCAAATATTTACTTAACAAAACACCATCACGCGCACATCTTTTGAATAGGATTTATTTCTAGCGTTTCAATAATGTTGCTGCCGACTATAGATATGTTTGATTATTAAATATTTTAGCGATTGTAATGAAAAGTAAATTGTTTATAACAAATGAAAAAAAAAAAAAAAGAAAAAAGTTGTAACTGCGCCCGACCTGTTGACAGTTTTAAGTGATGTAAATATTCATCGCAAAGATTATTGCGAAATACTGAAAAATATACTATTGTATAGGGTGATTGTAAAGTTCAGCATTCGAAGAGCTAAAAAAAAAAAGATTAACAGCGCAGAATGATCTGAAATTTGAGCTGTATATACTGGAAGAAAGCGGAAATAGTATGCATAAAAATAGTTCTATTTTTATTAGCAATAGACGGGCTTTAAATGACGTATTATGCATAAATAAAAGGCATGTTATGGGCACGATACATTACATTTGTTATAAAACTGCGGGATGCCTGGCATTTTCCTCATATCGTGACTAAAAAAAAAAACGCTTTTTTTCTTTCAAAGAAGAATCACGCTTTGCTTATGAAGCTCTTTTACAAGACTGCTCGCCAGTAGTTCTGAAGAAGCTCCGGACAGTAAAGAGTACAAAAAAGGACTGTGGAACGATGTGTACAGAGAGACTGGAGAAAATGATTAACAGGGAGGAGGGGACGCTCACCACTCCAGGAGTGATGTCGAGCGATTCTAGCTATGCTAGCCCCCTCCTCCGGAACGTTTATTTAAAAAACTTAAAAAAAAATATATATATAAGGTCCGCTGGAGACAGGTCTCCCACGCGATAAGGAGAGGCGGTAAAGAAGTCATATTTCAATTTATTACTAAACTCATCACGACGAGGGACACCAATGCAGAGCAGAGATTGGTTAAGATAGTGCCGGGCATAACCATTCGCGACAAGGGGCACTTGGTCAGAATGCTGTTGAATTGGAGGCAAAGATTTACTGAAATTGCTTATGGTAAAATTGTGATATGTGCATTGAGCCAGTAGTAATTGAAAATCAGTAGAGGAGTAGAAACATAAGCAGTATTTAATTGACTTACTCTATTAACCCTTTCAGACCCGATGTCCATTACAATGGACACACATTTTAAATCCTTATTTTCTTTAACTCATTCACTCCAGAGTCTTCAGATTTGCTCCATGGTTAGATGAAAGCTTATGGTTTTTGACATCTTTGCATTTCTTGGTTTGGCAACACTTAACATATGTTTACAGTTTCCTTTCTTTGAAAATGGCGTCATGTTCTGGTTTACAAAAAGGTGAGTAAGATTTTTGTTTTTATTTATGTAGATAATGCCTTCTAATTGTGTCAGTGATTTTTTTATATAATTATTGTAAGTTAGTGTTAGCATGGGGAATAGTTTTATTTTGTTATTGATTTTAGTTTAGCGAAATTGCAAAGATGATCACATGTCCATTACAATGGACATGTGGTACTGGTGGTTGTGATTCTTTTAAGTTACATTATTATTATATTTTTTATCGAATTCATTTTAGGTATTTATACTACTTTTAAAACAAAAAGAAGTTATAAGTATGATAAAGTGTTTATTTTTCATTTTAGGAAAATATAATCTGAAAAATTCTAAAGATTTGAAAGAAGTTTTAGATTACATTACAAGTGCTGACCCAGACAGCACATCGCCTCCCCAGGATATCTTCAAGATGTCTTCTGGATGAAAAGACATCCCAGAAACGTCCTTAAGATGTACTGTGGATATGTTAAGCCTAACTATGCTGTTAGGGGACTTATCAGACATTGATGTATTGGATTCTGACAAAAAAAAAAAAAAAAAAATGGACTCTGCATATGTTATTCCATGCTATTGACTTAGCAGCAGTTAATAGTTGGCTAGAATATCTGAAAACTAGTGCCACTTTAGGAGATTCAAAGAAGAATATACTTGATTTATTGCATTTTAAAATGAGATTAGCAACAGATTTATGTTCAGTAGGTTTATCAAAAAAAAAAAAAAAAAAAAAAAAAAAAAAGAAGGGAGACCCTCATTATCACCTATTGTGCAAAACAAAAAACTATGCCAAAGAGTAGTTCAGGTTCGACCTCATCCTGAGGTTGTTAATGACAGCGTCGATCATCTACCAAAATTTGATGATAAACAGGAAGCAACCAGATGTAAAAATTATGGTTGCAGTGCCCACACATACTGCACTAAGTGTGTTGTACATTTTTGCTACACCAGGGGGAGATTTTTTTTTTTTTTTTTCCATACAAAATAGTGTTTTAGTTATATATTTTGGAATGTAGAAACATTAATATCTTATGTGAAATTAAGTTTTATTTCTCATGTATCTTCTAATAAAATGTATTGTGTAATAATGTGTGTGAACTCATTTAGGGATATAGTGTCATTATTTAACTTTACATAAATAAACGGGTATTTAAAACAAAAATCCCAATAGAAATTCCAACACTGAATATTTCACTTTTGCAACCTCATTGACAGTTTGTCCATTACAATGGACAATTTCCTATTTTTTTTACAAAAGTACTTTTTTAATGTTTTTTTTACTTTAATATGTTTATTAGCATCTTATTAAGATACTTTAACATGGATATTTTTTTTTTTTACTCATAATATTAAAATCGGGTCTGAAAGGGTTAAGTTTGAAATTTCCATAAGATGAGAAAAAAAAATTGTTTAGCTTTTGAATTAAAGAGGGTCTAGTAATTATGTTCTCTAACCAGTTGGGAGGTTTAGTAGGAGGGTTCCTTAAGAGATAGGTAAGCGGACAACTATAATAATAATGCGAAGCAGTCCCTTCCTGACCACAAGAACACTGGGGTGAGCGTCGGCGGTGAAACCTGTTAAGGTAAAAGGGGAAAGGGCCGTGGCCCGTGAGGAAGGCTGTAATTTGAGGGGAGAGAGACCAAGAATTTAAAGAAACCTTTGAAACCAGATTAAAGGTATGTCTCCCTTTTTCAGAATAGTCCCAAAGGTTTTGCCAGTTTTGTTTGAGAGATGTTTTTAGAGTTTGTTTTATATATGATGGTGGGGCTGGGAGAGAGTATTGAACATTGGGACTTTCTGTTGCCTTTTTGGCCAGTTGATCTGCCATTTCATTGCCAACGACACCCCTGTGGGCATAAAGGTGTGCCAGGGTTAAATTATTTTTTAAAAGGAAAATTTTGGATTTGATTTCTAGAATTAAGGGATGTCTACTCCTGTAGCGGGTAATGGCCTACAGACCCGAGAGATTGTCACTGTAAATATTGATTTTGGGAAACTTATGATTATTTTCTTCCGTCCAGATAATTGCCTTTAAAATGGCGAAGAGTTCCGCCTGAAAGACGGAGTTGTAGTTCTCGAGTCTGCACGACCACTGGAAAATGGGGTCATTGTTGTTAAGCACGCAGATTGCAGCTGCGACACCCTGTTCGGTTTTTGAGCTGTCAGTGAAAATTGCCACAGGAGCAGATGGAGAGAAGCTATTAATATTGCAATTTATAACTGAAGCCGCAGCATCCTGGGCAGGGTGGATTTTCCAGCTGAAAGAAAGTGGTTGAATAGTTATGTTGGGGAAAAGGGAAGATGATAGATCCGAATTTTGAAGTTGGAGAAAATGATTATGAAATTCGAAGGTACAGGTTTTTTTTGAAGTGAAATTTGGCAGAGGAAGGAAACCAATTACTTTGACTTTAGTAAAAGCCACAGAATTCTTGGAAGACACGAGTGCTGGTGTGCAAACGTGCAGGGCACGTGGAATTGCCGGGGAATTTTTGGTATGCCTGTGAATACAGCGCATATAATTGTGCGAAACATCCTACATTGTTATCCATACAAAAATACCCATCTTCAGGTGTTGCTTCATGCTGACCTACCTGGGAGAGAAAATTTATCTCTACAATATTTTGTTCGTATGGAAGTGAACAATGAATAGGCATGGAACTTTTTTTTGGCAGACAGAGAATTTTTTCATTTGTAAGGACATCTCTATACGCAGATTTGTAGAATATGGGCAACTGAAAATCAGTTTCCGGATGAACCAGTACTTCTTCCTCTTGAAATTGCAAGTGTGTGGTAACTGTGTACGATTGAGATTATGGTAAGTCACTACAGTTTTTCAAATTGAGCTGGATCCAGTGACGCAATAGATTGGAGAGTTGAATGCTTCGACGCCAGCAGTCGGCGAAATTTTAGGTTAGAATGGTTTTGCGTCAGCATAGTGCTGCAACGAAGGAAGTAAGTTGCGCAGTGTTGGCGAGTGCGAAGCAACTTTAAATTTTTGTTAAAGTTAAGAGATATGAGTCGGTGGAATGAAGAATAAATTGGAAGGTATTTTTCGTAAAGAGTGTGATGTAGATGGGTTAGTTCTTAGGATAGACCAAACTATAGTTTGTGGTGTATTGCTAAAGTTAAATTATTATACGAACGGTGAAGTTATTCGCTATTGGAGTTTGCTAGTCTGATGTGTATAGTGGAGTTATATTATAGAAAAGTGGTGTGTAAAATTTGTCGTGCCGTGGGAATCGAGCCGGAAAGTTTGTGTTCACATCTTTAAGTGGTCAGAGTGCAGTCTTCAACCTACTTCTGCTATCTTCTCTGGGTGAGAGTTACTTTATATTTATCTAAGTTATTTCTTGTAGTTATTTTCTTAAATTACTTGGAGTTTCTACTGCTTGAGGTGGAAAGGCCAGATTTACCTCCCATTATTTCAGTTAAATAAAAGCTTATTTGATTTTACTGCATAGTCTTGTGCTCTAATTTACCTTTAGTCATTTAATAATTAAATTAAGATGGAGGTTGTGACCACGCAAACCTCACAACTGTTCACGGCATTGTTTATCATAGGGTCAGTTTTTTCGAGGAGATGCATTGTACAGGTCCTGTCACCAGTACTGTCTATGGTGTCATGAGAATATTTTTCTCAACCACGTTATTCCAACACTTAAAAAGTGTGGATGTGTGGGGAAACATCATTTTTATGCAAGATGGTGCTTCGCTACGCATTGAAAAGCCAGTGAAGCAGCTGCTCAAAAGACATTTCGGAAATGATATATTTATTGGCCACCACTTCTCAAGAGCCTAGACGTCAAGATCACCTGATTTGAATGCTTCGAACTTCTGGCTGTTGGGTTGTCTGAAAAACAATGTGTTCAGTGATCCGATTGTAAACTTAGTTGAACTGGAAGCAAATGTTGCGCAACGTATTCACATTGTGACTCTTAACACGCTCCGATCTGTTGTGGAACATGCTGATTTTTGGTTTTAACTTGTGGCAGAAAACGGTGGGTAACTTATTTACGCCTATCAACTTTGGTGAAAATCGTCCAACAAGTGGCGTTGCCATCCCGCTTTTTCTAAATTTTTAACATGGCGATATAGGACAAAATTTTGTATAAATGTACAGAAAGAGAATTATTTTTTTAATAATTAGTATGGAATTAAAAAGGATTATTTATAACACTGATAGTCAACTGGGAAAAAAGTTTGTATATGTGGGAGCATTGTTTCCGCCCCCCTTCCCCAGGAAAGGAAGTCCCTTCCCGATGAGTGCAATTTTTCATCATGGGTATCTTTCAAAAGAGCTCGTCAATACTTCTAAAACGAATGGTTGAACCCTCGATCTGCGATAATTTAAAATAAATAAAGTTGTCTATTAAAAAGAAAATAAAGAAAAATTGCAGTTTTTAAAGATGTCATCGAGAGAATAAAAATTGACTTTCTTTGAATATTTAGTGTTATACTACTCCTCTAGAGTGGAAATCATCTGCATTCATCCTGGAAGGCAATTTTAAATAAATAATAATTTTAATAAGTTATTTTTAGTAAGTTAATTTGTATACTAAAATATAAAATAAGAGGCTACAACATACTAGTTTTTTTTTTTTTTTTTTTTTTTATATACTTCCGGTTTTCGACGCAGTTACACATTTTGAAATATTCTGACATAACTTGACAACTTTTGAAAATATTTCTTAGTGTGTGTGTGTTTGTGTACGTTACCAACACTTTTTGGGGCTGTATTTTCTGAAACAGGGCCTATAGACAATTTTTTATATTTAAGCGCATTTTAAGACGTTTATGCTACATGACACATAATGAAATTAACATACATTATAAAGATGCATAAAGGCATGTTTACTCTAAAAAAAGGGTATGTATGGATGAAATAATTTATCTACGGGACCACACAAAAGAATTCCGGTGACATTCTGTAATCATCCAAATGATGTCAAATTAGATTGAAGTATTTGTAGGTTATAATTAATTAGGTGTATTTTTTTTTTATGTATATAAATCTTGTGGTTACTTTTTCAGGATACGTAACATAATTTTATACTTTTATGGTCTATAGTCGATGTTTCTTAAAAGTGTATTTTAACATGGTTACACCGCATCATGAAAATTTATTAGAATTTTAAAAGCATGTTTTTGTGGTGAAACTTGTGAGCATAGAATTAGTAATTAGTTTACGGGATTACACAAAATAATTCCGATATGTTATCTAATCAATTTGATTGAAATTTGATGCAAGTATTTATGAATTACAGGGAATTAATACAAGACTATCAGTTATTAAAAATACATATATATATACCGTTAGGTAGAGAAAGTGACATACAGCGGGGAGTTGAAGGGGCGGCAGCCCACTTCAAAAACGTTTCTGTTTATGTAGCAAGTCAATCGAGTCAATATATACATCATATGATAAGGAATAAACAAATAAATGTGTGACGCAAATAGGACGTTGAGACTCCTGATCTGCAGATCCACTAGTGTTAAAATAGGTTCAGTAGTTTGGGAGGAGATGTAAGACGTATAACCGCACACATACAATGATAGTTACCGAAACGTGGCCTCCATGTGGAGACTCAAAAAAATTTGGGTTCTGTCTGTATTTTTGTCTCGCGATAGCAACCGCAAAAATCTAACCATTAACTCGAAACTTGACACACATGTTCATGAGCTAGACAGAATAAGCTGTGTAATTTTAGGTGTGTATTTCATATGTAGTTCGTATACAGGTACACGCGAAATATTTCTTATCATTACAGCGTATGAACAAAATTTGTATATACTGCAATAGCGCCCGCATAAATCTCCTGATTGACTTGCAAATTGGTACACATACTTAGGTCCAATACATAAATATTTCTGTAATATTTTGTCTCTCTATTATTTATGGTTTTTGTACAGGTACAGTAGGTAACAAAGTAACTAAGGAGATTCGACAAAGATTTAGTTAACAAAATAGTATTAACTCTACTTTTTCTACATAGGAATTTTCGCTAGTATTCGGATACTTTTGTTACCGACTGTACAAACCAAAGTTTTTGTTTTATCATTACGGCCTATGGGCAGAATTTTGTTTAAACGCATTTTTACATGTGGTTACACTGCATTGAACAAAATGAAATTAACATACGTTATTTAGATGCATACAAGCATGTTTTGTGTAGAAGAAAGTATGTATAGACTAAATTATTTATATACAGGACCACACAAAAGAATTCCAATGTTATTCTAAAAGAATCCAAATGATGTCATATTTAGTTCAAATATTAATGAGATGCAAGTAATAAGTTATAAAGTTTTCATTTGTGTATATAATAACTCTGCCTCGTGTAGAGACACACAAAAGAATTTCGTACAATTACATTCTATAGATGGTATTTCTTTTAAAGGCATTTTAAAACAGTTACTCTCCATTACATATAATGAGAGAAACATATGTTACTTGAATGTTTATATTCATGTTTTCTGTCGAAAGCGATAGGCATAAAATTGGTAATTAATTACAAAACTAAGCAAAAGATTTCCGTTATAATATGCAATAATTTGTCCTGAAATTTTGAATAAGTACTAATGAGTGTCCAGGAGTTAATACAAGGATAAATTTACAAGGGACTATATATATACATGTACAGGGTGGTCAGAAAAACATGATAGAAAGTATTTTAAGTTTCTGATTTCAAATGTATTGATGCAAATATAATTCTTCCATATTATAATAGCACACATAGTGACATTTCAGTTGAATGCTTAATTACCGGAAATAAAGAATAAACAATGTAGAATCACAAACCTTTTAAGATCGATTATATATCGTAAGAAAATTTTATGAGAATAACTGATGTAATGTCCCCGTTCGACGGGCATGTCGTTCAGAGTTCAAAAAGAAAAGGACGCTTAATGAAGAGATAATCGCGCAGTAAGTTATAGCACTCTAAAGTTGCAGTGATTTTTAAGCCATCAGATGACTGATGCAATGGTCATAATCTCCCACTGATTTTCATTGTTTACAGGTTGATAGACAGATATGAATCTACAGGGAGTGTTTAGGATGCAAAAAAAAAGGCGTCGGGACGAAAATCAGCAGTTGTTACGGACGACATCAGGGAGCCTGCACGCGCATACTTTGAGGATCAGCCAACCACTTCCACTCGACAGGCAGCCCAACAATTAAGCATATCCAAAATATCATTACCAAGGCTAATGAAAGCAGTAGGACTGTGTCCATACAAGATCGAAATGTGACAGCTGCTAAAGGGGGGGGGGCAGCAGCGGAGAGATTTCGCAAACCACATAATCGAGGAAATTAAAAATGGTTCCATCAGTGAATACAAGATCTGGTTCAGTGATAAGACCCATTTTCAGTTGAATGGTTTCGTGAACAAACAAAACTGGCGCCACTGAGGTACGGAAAATCCTCATCTCAACACTATCTCTTCACTTCATCCACAAAGGGTCATGGTGTGGTGTGCCATATCGTCGAAGCAGATAATTGGTCCGATATTTATTGATGTTGTGGTCACAGGAGTGAAGTATCGAGAGTTGCTACAGTGTCACTTTGGCCCTGATGCGGGCCAACTCAACAGGACACGCCGGTACTGGTTCAAGCAAGATGGGGCTCGTCCCCAAAAAACTTCTGACGTCTTCACGTGGCTTGAAACGACGTTTGGTGAGCGTTTGATTGCAATGGATGCAGAGACATTCACGGGGCACAGGATAGAGTGGACTCCATATAGTCCGGACCCAATTCCGTGCGACTTATTTTTATGGGGTTACATCAATGTTAGAATCTATAGGAATAGCCCTGATTCACTGGAGGACCTAAAAATTGGCTATCAGAAGTGAGATTGATGCACTTGATTACGACACACTCCAGCGCATTATGACAGAGTTTCGGAACTGGCTTTATAACACTATAGTCGGGGGCGGTAGACATTTTAAGCATTTTGTATATTAAATGTCATTCATATCTTTATTCAATAAAATATCTTTCATGTTTTTGCATGTTGTCTTTTTTCCACAATGATCGTTTATTTTCTATCATGTTTTTCGGACCACCCTGTATATATTGCTCCTTGTAACTCATCAGATAGATATATGCAGGCAGCAGCAACGGGGTGTTGAGAGGGCCCGTAGCCCCCTCAGAAAACTATTTGATTATTTACCGAGTTAATCATTGTATATATTTATATATATACACTAAGCGACAAAAAAAAAAAAGCCGCACTTGGATGTTTTCCTTTTCGCCTTCTACAACCGCCAATTTTATCGTTTAAAAAGCAAATTTTCGAACAGATTTTACTATGTTGTCCTCTACATACACTTTAGCTTTGAGTCTAGTGTTAAAAACAAAATGCAATTGTCAGGAAAATTGTAATTTTAGAATTTATTTCAAAAATGGTAAGAATAAGGCAGTTAACGATGCCACAAAAAGTATTAATTTTTGAATAAAAATCAAAAAATATTTTAATACGTGAGATGACAAAATAATAAAATGCTAACGAAATATTGGTAAAATGAATTTTAGCAAAATATAAATTTTTTTGGCCGTTTAAACTGGGAATTTGGCTTTAGGCGGTCATGTAGTTCATCCAAGTAAGATAACCGCAAGTTAAAATGCGAATGTTTAAAAAATCGATTTGTATCATGTTCAGAACTTAAAAAAGATTTTAAAAAAGTGTATAGTAAATTACTTTCTTCAAAAACAATGCGGGAACAATTAAACAAAGAGGGTTAAAGAACGGAAGATCTACGAAAAAAGCCATTATTAAGGAAAAGAATTAGAAAAAACAATACTTTAGTTGACCAAAATTTAAAAACATTATCAGTTAATTATTAGGCTGAGCTGGTTTTCTCTGATGAATCAAGTTTTCTTTATTTCGTGCAGTTGAAAAAAGCTAGAATGAAGACGAAAATGTGACCGACTTAATGAAAATCGCACTTTTAAAACAGTGACACATTCTCCGTACATTATGGTACGGAGGTGCATAACTTTTCAAACACTCGGGGAAATTTTTATGCTCAAGGGATCAATTAACTCGAAATAAAACACCATCTGCATAAAAGTGGTGCCTGACCGACTATTTTGGAGGTATCTTAAACATTTCCGTAAACAGCATTTGAAGATAATAAGGCACCTTGCTACACAGCGTCTGTGGTAAGTTTATTCACTTCAAATTGTCAAAATTTCTTATACATTCCCATGAGAACCTATAATTCTGTAAGTAATCATACTTTTTTTCACTTTAAGTTAAATACCACAAAAGATATAGTAGAATTTCTTCTTTACCAGACATGGAAATGGTCAAAATCGCGATCCGCTCGAAAATGTTTCGTCTATAAAAAGGCGGGGGAGAGGGGAGAGGATTCGAAATTTGCAGCCTATAACTCTGCCAGAAATAGAAAAATTTATTTGTGATATTTGGCACATTGAAATTTCTGAGATTTATATTAAAACACTGTATAAAACTATGCCATTGCGCATTAATGCAGTAATTCCATATAAAGGTAGAATTAACCCAATGCAGAATACATATTTTTAACAAAAAATTGCTTAGATCTAACAAATAAATAGTTTTATTTCATATATTAAAATATAACTTGTTTATTTCATATAATAAATCATAATAGAATGCAAAGTGTATAGTTATTGCATTATGTTCAAAAAGAAAGTTTTATGCAGATTTTTAAAAAGTACTTCGTAAAGTGCAATAAAGCGAATTATTAAATCGAAAATATACATAGTTCGTACCTTTGTACATTTCGTACCTTTGGTATTATGCAAACAAGACAGTTTTATTTGTTTCAAACATTAATTTTAAAGTTATTACAAACAAAAAAGGTATAAGTCATTTTTTCTGCAGTGCGGCTTTTTTTTTTTTTTTTTTTTTTTTTTTTTTTTTTTGTCGCTTAGTGTATATATATATTTATTTAATAATATGATGTAAAGATAAATGATTTGCTGAGTAATGAGTGGTGAAAATAGGACGTTGAAGTTCCGGATCTACAGATCCACTTGTCATTTATATAAAGGTATGCAATGAAAATTGGGATTACTTTAAAATTGACTAATTTTAACAGAAGATATAAATTCAGTTGTATACATTTTAGTTTTAACTATCCTAATATAATGCAAATATAAGTATGTCCAATGTAAACTAATCTATTCGTATACAAAATTATGTTGCATTTTATGTGTTGAAATTATTTTTAATAACTCTAAAGTATATTGTAAAGCCCCATTATGTAATCTATCAAAATTGCGTAAACTTTCTTTAAATTGCTTTTCTGATGCAACTAATGTAACATTTTAAATATAATTTTAAGAAAGAATTAATATTACATTTCCTACTCTCTTGAATTTACTTCCTAAATGTAAACAAATATGCAGAATACTCTTACAAATAATAAGCATTCTTTTTAAATGCTAAGTTTTAGGTATTTAAAAAAAAATGTATTTTACTTGTTTTTAATCTGTCTTAAACTACTTGTAAATAGTATATCGTTTTTTCTTCTGATGAAAGGAAAAATGTAGTTAATTTTTGAAAATAAATCATGCAATTTTGAAAGAGAAAGAATGATTTTAGCAATACAAATATTTCAAAAATGTTTGAACAGATTAAACGCCTTATTTTTAGTTAAAGATATATCTTTTAAATATTTTTAAATTACGAAATTTAAATAATGTGAAATTTGTATACATATTAAATTATGAAACTAAATTTGCTACCCAAAAATAAGTATACCTAATTAGCTTTGTAGAAAGTAATTCATATTTGTTTAAGAAGTGCAAAGATTAAAAATTCGTTTTAAAGCATTAAAATAATTTTTAAAATAGAAACATACATTTTTACTTTAGTAAATTCCATTAAGATCTTTCTAAGTGCCATGCAAATGTAATCAGCAAATTTGTTATATTTTAAAATTAAAAATTAATGTATAGGGGAATAGATTACATTACTCAAATTAATATTTATTAATTTATTCAAAATATATATCCGAACTTTAAATTTAACGTTCATGTAATATTCATTACTTCATTCTATCTAGGATATGTTTTTGTACGTTAATTGACTTATGTGCTTTTAATCAGTACAATTATATTGATAACATTTTTAACAAAGAGCTAAATATGATTACTGTTAACATTCAGTAGCTCAAATCTGTTGAAGTACTAATATTTTTATTCTTCATAAATTGAAGCAGCTAATGAAAATTACAAAAAGAAAAAGAGTTAAATGTAAATCTTGAAACGGATATGGAAAATTAAATAGTACTTATGTCCTAAAGGACAAAAAATACATAGTCATAATATCTAAAAAGTAGTTTTTTTATAATTTTTCTTCTAAAAGTAAGAAAAATTTGTTAATTCTAGTTCTAATGTGACACAGTTATATTACTAGTACAAATTATTTAAAAAGACTTAGGAACATCAAATTTAATTTAAGGTAAGAGCACGAGTCCCATACCAGTAGTGGACTGGACACTTTTAAATTTAAACTCGGAAAATAAGCTTTCTAATCCTTCTGAAGTTTCAAGCAATGTTCATAAAGGAAGTTATAGTCCTCTGTTATTAATGTCTATAACTACAAATAATTCCGGCCATCAGTTTTAGAATAATATGAGTTTAAGTAAAAAAAAAAAAAAAAAAATATATTCACTTTTTGTCATTATGCCGTTTTTTCTTATCATTTTGAATAAAGAAATAAAATTTTGTTTGCTTCGCCTCTACTTATTTTTAACTGATTTTTTCTAACTTTTGCTTCCGTAGGACTAAAATAACTATGCAGAATTCATTTATTGTGCTTCTTCAAATCTTGTATTAACATATAGTACTTTTAATGGTGTCCACTAATGGTACCAAAAAAGCCCTGTCCACTACTGACTCATCTGACATTTAAGGACAAATCCAGTAGCGGACACAGCTCTGTAATTTACCAAATTTAGAGTTGAGTTCAGTGTATTTAACGTCGCACGAAAACTACACATTGAGCAATTTTCGACGATCTGGGACTCACTCCTATGAGTGGTAAGGAGAACTACAGTCGGCAGCAATATTATTCGAGCGCTAGGAATAATTCATATCTAAAAAAAGTACACTTAATACTGCTTTGTTAAATAAATCCTTGGCGAATCATGTTCTTAGTCAGTCTAAGAACGATTTGACAAGTATTATTTAACAAAACAGTATTAACGGCCTTATTCACCAAATCAGTGTTAACCCATGGTTCACGTAACACTTTTGTTAGAGTTAACACTCCCTCAACCCTGGGTTAGAAAGTTTTCGTATTCACCATTCGTGGATTAGTTGACCCCAAAGTTATCTGTAAGAGTCTCGTTGATTGGTCAATAAAAACGCAATGCATTAAAAAAATAGACAGTGTTTTCTTTCGCTGTAACTGTAACATGCTCATTTAACACAAGAGTTAACCCACCAATTTAGGAAGATTAGAAAAAGAGGGTTAACTTAAGTGTTAAATCACTGGTTTTGCGTGGTTAATACCGATTTTGAGATAACTAAGCATATTCCTGGCTTAATATCAGTGTTAAAAATTTGGTGGGTAAGTCTGTACGTGTACCTTTTTTATATTGGAATTATTGCTAGCGCTCGATTACCTTTGCTGTCAATAGTACAGTCGGTAACAAAAGTCTCCGAACACTAGCAAAAATTCCTATATAAGAAAAAAGTACACTTAATACAGTTTTGTTAAATAAATCCTTGTCGAATCCTGTTTTTAGATTGACTAAGACCATGATTAGACAAGGATTTATTTAACAAAACTGTATTAACTCTACCTTTTTTACATAGCAATTTTTGCTAGTGTTCGGAGACTTTTGTTACCGACTGTACTATCACACTTTTCCTCTTTTGCGGTGACAATGATTCCCATTCTTTCCCAAATTTAGAAGGCGGAACAAAATGGGAATTCACTTGAATCAAGAGATAATCTCGAGACATTTTAAGTTTTTTTTACTCGTGATTTTTTTTTTTTTTTTTTTTTTTTTTTTTATGGGTTCTATATTTGACTAGTTGGTTAAGATCGGTTCCCATTGAAAAATCGACATTCAAATAGCACAACTGCGGTCAGTATTTAGAGGGTTGAGAATGAGCATATTTTATGTCGTAATAGTGCAACTTTATCGTCAATTGGTGACGATATGGAACTCACCCGGAAGAATAGTCTGAGGGCATTTGGTGACCCCAAGTCGTTTAATTTGGATGGAAACATGGAGAATATTGGTATTTAGAGAATTATATCTCTCATGACCGCTTTACGTAGGGTACGAGAGATTGGCATGACCGTGTTCTTGATAATTAGTTATGCTCCATCAAGTTATCAATTTCACGTAAAAGACGTCGTGGTGTGAAAAGGGAAGCCAATCCTTCCGTAAAAGATCAAATTGTGACGGATTGTCTCCGAAGAACACTTACAATTGGCAGCAAAATTAATCGAGCTCTAGCAATAATCCTATATAAAACAAAGTACACTTAATACTATTTTGTTAAATAAATCCTTGTCGAATCATGTCTTAGACTGACTACGAACATGACTCGACTATGATTTATTTAACAAAGCAGCATTAAGTATACTTTTTTTGCATAGGAATCATTGCTAGCGCTCGAATAATTTTGCTCCAGACTGTAAACGAAGAAACCATCTCATCTGTAGAGGATCATAATTGTGTTGGCTTTTATCCGCACCACTCTTTGCGGAGTCTCCCAGACTGTAGCGAATAATCAATTGCACATTTAATGACACATTAAATCATTGACTACAGTCGGTAACAGAAGTACCCAAACTATAGCAAAAATTCCTACGTAAAAAAAGTAGAGTTAATACTGTTTTGCTAAATAAATCCTTGTCGAATCCTTTTCTTTGTCAGTCTAAAAACAGGATTCGACAAGGATTTATTTATCCAAATAGTATTAACTCTACATTTTTATAGAGGTTGGTTTGTTGGGTTTTTACGTCACACATGTGCTGCGCAGATAGGCAATTAGCGACGGTCGGAGACTCACCCCTAGAGATGGTCCGAAGACATGCCATCGCAATTTTGATCCTCCACGGAAGGGATGGCTCTCCCGCTTCGGTGACCCCCCAGAGATTTAATATTTGATGGGGGCATGGAGGACATTGACAGATTTTACGTGCACGAGCCACCATTAGTGTACACGACGGTCTTTGGCCTGCTCGAGTACCGAACCCGCAATCTTCCAATTACGAGGCCCGCGCTCTACCGACTGGGCTACCGCGGCTTTTTTTTTTACATAGGACTTTTTGCTAGTGTTCAGATACTTTTATTATCGACTGTAGATATTAGAGTAGACTCAGGACCAGAACATTTTTGTTTCCGAATATCACATCCATATCATTCCACAAATTCATTCGCCAAACCACTTCCAAATCGACATTCCACTTCCTTCCACCAAAGTAAGTTTACTCCACCTTTGTTATCGCTGTTTTATCTTTCGATTGGGGTAAATTAAGCACAAAACTACAACCTACAGTTGGTACCTAAAGTGTCCGAACACTAGCAAAAATTCCTATGTAAAAAAAGCACACTTCATACGGTTTATTTAAATACATCTTTATCGTATCATGTTCTTACACTGACTAAGAACATGATTCGACAAGGATTTATTTAACAAAACAGTATTAACTCTACTTTTTTTACACAGGAATTTTTGCTAGTGCTCGGATACTTTTGTTACAGACTATATACTAGTTGAAATGGAAAGCAAGTAATCTAATCCTTGTTATTGGTTGGGTTTTTCGTCGCACTAGTGCAGCACAATGGGCAATTGGCGATGGTCTGGAACTCACCCTTAGAGGTAGTCCTGAGACATGCCATCACAATTTTGACCCTCCACGGAAGTAATGTTATTCATGTAGAAAAGTCAAACAGAAAGCTGTTCTGTTTGACTTACTTTGGAGTTTTGGTGGTAAGAGAACAAGCCATTTAAAACAAGCAAAATCCCAAGAACCAGTTGCGAAGAAAGCGATTTTGTTCTCCATAGTCAGTATAGGGAATCTGTACTCTACTTCTGTCACTACTCAATGCATTAAATACACTCAATCTCAACTCAAGCCGTTTTGAGGCTAAAAATTTCTTACTGACGTTTCATCAAATATATTTCGCTTTAAAAATATGCCACTATAAATAAAAATACAAAATATGAAACTTAATTTATTTTTGTAGACAGAATTACGTTTTCTTTCCTTAAAAATCTAAAAGATTTACCAGACAAATGATATAAAAAAAGTCTGAAATAATATCAGGTCATGAAAAAAAGGGATGATGCTAAAAGACAAAAAAAAAAAAGAGTGAATTAACCGAAATGCATTATGAACACCTTCACGTGTCCCATCTAAAATTATACCTCCGAGTGTCACCGAAACAGGGGAGCCAACGCGTTTCGTGGAGGTTTAAAACTCTGATGGAATTACCAATAGCGCAGTACTAGTGCGACATTAAACCAACCAACCAACCAAAACTGTGATGGCATATTTCTGGACCACCCTCAGGTGTGATCCCAGACCGTCGCCATTTGCCCATAGCTTAGCACCACTGCGACGTAAAATCCATACAAGCCTCAAAATTGTGATGGCATGTCCTCAAGTCCCCCTTAGGCGTATACCATAGACCTTCGCCAATTGTGTATAATGTAGCACTAGGACATAAAACCTACTTAATCGATTTCAGTCAAGTGTGTCCACTATTTGAAAAAAAAGGGGTCCACTACTGGGTCATTTTAAGCTCTCCGAACTCTTTTATTTTTTCATATGAAAATTGGGAAATTACCAGTTTTCTTAATACACTCATATAAAGAAAGAGTTAATAAAGGTGTGAAACATTAATTATTTTTTGAGTCTATAAAATTGAGAAAGTTACACAAAAAATAGTCGGAAAATGTCCTCAAAATGTCCACTACTGGTGCCTTTACCTTATATTACTTATCATAATTTTTATTGCACACAGCATTAAACTAGAGACATATTGAAAATTGATTGTTTTAAATTTTTCTTCATTGAATTTTAACATTTTTTACTTTCTTCTGTACATATAAGAAGAAAGTATTGGATTAGTGTAAATTTTCGAACTCCATTTTTCGATGGATTTACACGTTTCGAAATGTTCTGAACACAATTTGACTGTTTTTCAAAAATGCCTATCTGTGTGTCTCTGTGTGGTCATCCCAAATTTTGCGGACACTGTATCGTCCGAACCAATGAACGATATTTAACCAAACTTGGTATTTAGTGGGATGATGACGTAAACTGGTGCTGATTAGATTTGGGAACAAATCGTTCAACAGGTGATACTGTCATCCCATTTTTTTCATTTTAACATGGCAGTATAAGACAAAATTTCGTATAAATGTACATAATGAGAGTTATTTTTAACCTATGACTTTAAATATGATATGAATTATTGATAATAGTAGTAGTAAAGTAGGGAAAATGTGTGCATGTAGGAGCTTTGCTCCACTCCTAGGGTGTAAATTTTCATATCGGTGTCTTTCGAAAAACTCGTCAATATCTTTAAAACGAATGATTTAACTATAGATCTGTCATAAATTAAATGAAATTATCGATTTTTTCCCCCCTTTTTAACGAAAAAAAAATCGCACTTCTTATGTTGCCCAAATTTGACATTCTTTAGGCATTTTATTGTTATACTTCCTTGAGGTAAAAATCTTCTGCATTTATTATGGAAAATAATTTTAATAAATTATAATTTAATAAATAATTTAACTGCGTGAAATTGTATAAGAATATATAAAGAAGAAAGTCTTGTGGTGACCATAACATACTAGTTTTAATATTGTGCACGAATTATTTGTATACAAAAATACAGAAAAGCAATAATATAATGAAATATTGGTGGACTTTACAAGATTTTTTTCTTCTTAATTTATGAATGATTTATACATTCTAGCACTTTTTTATGTAATTTGGCAATATTTATTCCTTAGCTTATTTTCCTAAGCATATCTATGCAGAATAAATAACCAAACTTCGTATTACAGCACAGAACGTAACGTTCTTTGTCATTACTGAAAAAAATGGAAGTTAATGTAAATTAATGTTATTACTTTTCCTCATATAGGAAAGGTCTTTTATATATGAAAGAGAATAAAACACTGTTTTAAAGAATTGTGATGACTATTTCTATGCATACTTAAGATTTATATCTAATTTTCAGCAGTAGAAAATATAAAACTGTCTTTATAGAAAGAGAAAAACATTAAAATATAAAACATCTAATGTAAGCCGTAAAAAAATTTGTTTTTTAATTAAATGTCAATTGTTGTTGCGGAAAAAATTCATTTTCATTAGATGGCTCATGCTACTGGAATTTTCTTAAGAATGTTATTTGTTAAGCCAAAACTTATCTAAAGAAGTATTTCTACCATTTTAATTATTTCTACAAATATTTTAGATTTTTTTTTTAATATAATTTTTCAGTTATTACTGCATTTTTTATTTCGTATAGATTTCTCTTTAGTTTTTCGAAGTAAATTCTACAATACGCCCATAAATTTACAAAAAAAAAAAAAAAAAAAAAAAAGAAATAGCTTTCTTAATAATTATTGAATGTATTTTCTGTCACGTCATTTTACACAAGAGAATCATTTCTAAAAATACTACAAAATAAAGTAACTCACCGAGTATACCAGTGTTTATAAAATAAAGTGTTTTACCTTAATACCCAAATTACATAGGTTTTTTCTATTAATTATAATGTTCTAGCTTTCATTCCGTGTTGAAAGCAGGTCTTACGCACGAAATATTCTTTAATTGTAAGTCTACAGAAGTGATGTTTTGTTAAATAGCGTAAAATGGAGAATAAATTTTAATGCACCTTAATCGTACATTAAAATGAGACACGGCCCAACTGTCAAGTCAATGATGAATGTCGTGGTTTAATTTATTATTCTATTTTAGAGCCAGTTGTTGAATATGATATCTGTCATAATTCAGATTTATTGGAAAGTAGCCAAACAGGTGCAGCTACATGCTTTTTTTTTTTTTTTTTTTTTTTTTTTTAAATAAGAAGGGAGTTTTTGCATTGCTGAAAAGTTAAAATCCCCTTTCCGTGTTCAAATAATGTAAAAGAATTGCAAGAGTATTTAATGCTTTTTGTCCCATTATCTTACTTCTACGAATATTAAAAACAATCATCCAATAACTAATTAAAAAATATTCTAAATTGTCGCATGCTTCAGAATTTTCTGCTAAAACTTAAACAATCCAGTTTATTTTTTCTGATTTTGGGTCTAACTACTGAGAAATCATACAGACCAGCATTTTTTACTACTAATACCACAATAACCTTTTTTTTTTTTTAATGAATTGACTGTTTTTACGACAAAAACGTCTATTCAAAATGAGTAAAAGAAAAAAATAAGAATGGGATTCATGCTATTTCTATTTTTTTTCTGAATAATAAGAAATAAATATGTATTTATGTGGTTTCTTTTATTTTCATAGGAGAATTTATGGATTACATCTTAAATTTGGAACCATATCTTCGATCTAAGAATACAGACATAACGACAACTGCTAAATATATGCTTTCGATATTTTGTCGGATTTTTTAATAATTTTTTATTTTGAATGTCATTCTTCATGCATCCAAAATTTTCAACGTTTATAGCTATTATTTTCAGCCACTTTTACTGTTAATCAAACGTATTTGTTCATAATTTCTGCGATGTTCCCGATCATCTAATGTCTTCAGGCTAATAAATAAATAAATGAATAAACACGACAATCCGCATTTTAGACAATCTGTTTGTATTGTGGAATTTTAATTAACGAAATAATGTTAAGGTTACAGGCTTTATAATTCTTCCTTTTTTGAAAAACTGTAGAAATAGTAAAATTTAAAATTTTAATATCTTAACAAAGATTTATGCACATATTTTAGGATATGGGAACATAATTAATGACAGAATATATTTTCGCATTGTATAATGGAACATGGTATTAGTTTCGATTGGACTTTTATAGAAATGATTATGGAAAACTTATTAAATTTAAGAATCATTCTCTGAAAACAATGTAGCTATAACATCCACTACGTACGGTTATTTTGCAAAATACCGCATGTAAACCATTCCAGTAGTTTTTTGCTTCACAACAGACAGCGATATGGATATATATGTACACACACATATATATATATATATATATGTATACGAATTGTAACTGACTATTTGAACGCATCGCTGGTCACTATATTTGAATGAATTATTTTTATAATAGTAAATTTCAATTATTAAATTCCTACACTTATTATTCCTATATTTATTCAAAGCCTCAATAATATGAATTTTAAATAAAATATCTGTCAAAATCTCAGTTCGGTTTCCCACTGCCTACGGCATCGTATTACCGAATGCATTTCGTACTCAAAAAGTGACATGATCTCGCACACGAACCGCAAATGAGGTTCTCTACATTCAATAGTGACTTGACCGCCCACACTCTGCCTAGCCGGGTACCCGTTTCTTGTGGGTGAAAATTCGTGGCCGCGCTATGCTCTCGCAAAAATATATTATTTTGAACACGAATCTCGTTTTTTTTTTTTTTCCAATGCTTTCGACGGCGTCGAAAGTGTACCTTCTGCTCGCATCATCGTCGCTTACAGTGTAACATGAGAGAGACTCTCAGCTCACATCATCTGCGGCGCATGGAATTCCGAAAGTTCTGGAATAGTCGAGAATATTTGGAATTTCAATTTTCCGTGTAAGCTATAAGGGTTTGTGCAGCCAGACTATTCTGAATTCTATGACTCGTAGATGTGAAACCTGCATTGAAGTTGGTAGACGGAACTTTGAACATATTCATTGAGTCATGTCATTTTTGTTCATGTATATTTATGATTAAAACGAATGTTAAAAGTCTTTTTATTTCTGACGTTTCTAAGTACTCAAACGCGTCAGGAAAATATATCCGACCCTATATTTCCGCACGACTCTGAGTCATGGAGATGCATGCTATCCCTACTATGAGTTCTGAATCGTGGTACTGATACGCCCTGTATATATATTCGAACCTCGTTGACGTGAATCTCAAGGGGGATAAAAAATTTGTTCATGTTATCAATAGTTCATGTTATCGGTAACTCGGATACTAATTTTGGTTTTGACGGGGATTGCAGAAACAGTTCATGTTAAGCGTGTTCACGTTAACGAACTGCGTGTTCACGTTCGACTTTATATAATATTGTAGAATGCAAGAGAAACATAATACCAAATGCCAAAGTTATTTATAAGAACTAAACTAGATATAACCGGGAATATTTAAAAGAAATATGAAATCATTTACAATATTCACGCTATTATAAACATACATACAGATAGATAGATGCATACACGGATTCAAAACTATGTTTAAAATTTCTATGAAAATTTTTAAAGATAATTTGTTTGTTTCTTTGTTTACTGTTAACATATGCATGAGACTTGTATGCTTGATTCGAAGTCCGCTTTTAATCAGCTTGTTAGATAAGAAAAGACAGCACATGATAGGATTAAAATACGAAGAATTGTAAAAAATATCCAGCGCGAGAACCCACTCTCCTTCACTCGAAGGAGTTTAGCGGAGTAGTATCATAACCTTAGATCATAAAGGGCCGAAGTGCTAATTTGAGGGCATTTGACTGTAAATTGATATTTAAAATAGGCATAATTACTTAAGAATTTTAAATTTATGAATGCGATTGTGGATGAATTGTCATGTAAACTTAATTATTAAATTTAAAACAAGGCACAATTTTCAGTCGAATAATTTTTTTCTATTTCGATATGAAAGCAATGGGTGACAATCTGAAAAAATAAATAAATAAATAAATGCTTTGGTCCCTTCCTAACTCTGGTAAACTGTATATTAATTTCAGTTTATTTGTATTACACATTTTTATTACTGGGGAAAGGTTTCTAAGCTTCAATTCTAACTGCTCTCTAATCCGAAGCCGCTGTTAAATGTAAGTTTTCGTACATTTTAAGAGATAACATTTTAATTGTACCCTGTAATTCATTTATATAAAGTACATGCAAAACATAAACAGGAAATATAGAGATGCTATATAAATATAAAAGGAAATAACGCATTACTTTAAAAAGCTTTATTTTATGTCCCATTAAATATTTTTATGTACTTTAAAACTTTCTCCTGAGAAACTCAAAGTTTAACTGAGAAAAATTAGTTATTTGAATTATCTAATTTATCTATCTTCTAGAAGCAAAAGTTTGTGGTAGGAACCGAAAAATCTCTTCGTTCCAATTAATCTCATTTCAGTTATTTTTCAAATAAATTATCTTCGATAATGCATTCCTAAAAGAAAGAATTATTCGATCTAAAGTAATTTACAATTTCAGCGATGCGATCAAACATCCATTAAGTACTTTATTTAATCTCGCACCAATAGCCAGCGCCCGCTCGGAATTCAACCCATTTTTAAGTTCTAATCGATAATTGCTATAGCGCTCATGCGGTAGCTTTAATTAAGAATTAAAAAAAAAATGTTAAACAGTGAAGAAACAGATTTTAATAACACAAAAAGTTAATTCCTATTTTTTTTTCTATCGTTTAATAAGCTTCTATTATTTTTCTTATACACTATTTTGCCACATAGATTTACATTAGGGAGTTGCTAATGTTTTCAGTGTCACATAAAATAGCTACATTTAGAGTCAAAGAATTGTTAGAACTTTTCAATACTGAATAATTTTACTATAGTTAATATACTAAAAATCGAATATAATGAAATTGAAATGTATATATATAGGGCGCGAAATTTCCACTTGCCAGCTCGCCATTGGCGAGTGGAAATTTTACTGTGGCGAGTAAAATTTCGGTCTAAATGTAGATAGAATTCTTACAGTATACGGTGCTACAAAAAAAAATAAAATAAAGATAAAAAAAAAAACGTAAAATCATGCTAATCTTAGGTAAGCTGACCAACCATCCTCTTTTTAAGAGGACAGTCTACTTTTTCAACGCTCTGCCCTCTTGAACGAAAAAAAAAAAAAAAACATTACAGGACTATAAAGTCCTCCTTTTCATGTTTTTCATTGGCTGTCCTCTTTTTCAAATGAAAATGATTTAGTTCTTAATTTCAAAAACTTCGCAAAACTGGGAAGCTCAATCGGCTGTTGGCCGTATTGAACGGTGAACACTAACTTTTTTCTGCGTTAGGTTTGCAAAAATAACAACTTTCTAATAAACTTGCCAAAGCATATTATGGTTTAAATCTATTCAGATTCTTCGAATCATAAACAAATAAAAGTATTCCCTATGTTTGTACGATTTTTTGATCCAGAACACGGAATCACTATTGAAATTGTCATGAAATCATCATGAAGGTGGTGCTCTGGTCGATAC
Source organism: Salticus scenicus (assembly GCA_963930645.1). Classification (NCBI taxonomy): domain Eukaryota; kingdom Metazoa; phylum Arthropoda; class Arachnida; order Araneae; family Salticidae; genus Salticus; species Salticus scenicus. Next base: position 248,964,919 of record OZ005657.1, on the reverse strand, counting down.
ACGGTGGACTGAAGTGTGTTCTCACTTTTGCATGAATAATATTCCTTATAAAAATAGGCCCACCAGTGACTGAGAGGTTATGTCCCCAAAGCTGGTCTACGTGAGGCGCTGGGTTCGATACCCGGTCGCGCTCGTTGGCTTAGCCGTTAGGAGTTTTCCGTGGTTTTCTCCAAACTAGCGTAAATATGGGATAGGACCTCTTAGAAAGATCCCCACGGAGGACTCTCCTACTCAGGCCTAGAGCCCTAGTTCAGACAATTGGCCTTAATGGTAATACTACCACCACCTCACAAAAATATGCAAAAGTTAGTTGAATTAATTTTATGTCCTCCTGGCAAAAACGCTCCGACAAAGCGACTGCTTTTCTTCAATGAACAAAATGCAGTCATGTGAAAAAAAAAAAAATCCCCATTATATACCCACTTTAAAAGCTTATTTACTAAGACTAATTTAGGTTATACTTGTGATAACTTTTATAAAATGTTGATAAAGAATGACTGTTCGTTAAAACAAATCGTTTCATCTGCCGAATATTAATTTTTTTTTTTCATTTGCAATTTTTTTTTTTTTTTTTTTTTTATGATTATGATTTTAATAAAAAAAGAAATCTCTACCAACATTTTTATGTAATTGCATGAAAGTAACACAAAAGAAAGTTTTTGTCTATAGTAAAAAAATAAAAATCTATATTGTCTAGAGATACCTATAAAAATTAGGGATTCTTCCTCTCGTATTCGTATATTATTAATTTAAATTAAGGTGTACTGATCTGAATTCATCATTTGCGATAAAAATGTTTCTACCACTTGTGTAAAGTAGCTTTTGATTCTGTTTTTATATTCATTTTCATTCAATTTTGTGTCCTTTAAATGACCACTTTTTTAAAACTAAATGTCTTCCATTTTCTTATAAAATGAAAGACATTGCGTAATTTCTCCTCTTTTTCCAATAAAAAATTCTGGTCACCTTAAACTTAAAAAATAGAGTAAGTTAATCATATTTTGTGGCGAGTAAATTTTTTTGAAAGTTGAAATTTCGGCCCCTGATATATATATATATAAATATATATATATAGAGAGAGAGAGAGAAACAATATTGCAATAAAACGTGAAACTCTTTTAATGTTTACTTCTTTTTACTTCGGTCTACATTCAATGGAAGAAAATATCGGTTACATAAAAATGTGCGACTTCGATGGATTTAGAGATCCCTTAATATATTTAACTGTTTGTTTGTGTGAAAAAAAAATATATTGCAGCTTTAGAACAAGAACTAATACACAAAGTTTCAGATAAAATTGTATGTAATTGCATCTTGGCATAAATTTGTGTTCATAAACTTTTAGTGCAAATCACCTAACAGGTAGAGTTAATAAATATATTTTTCACAAACTTAATACGATAGTATAAAAAAAATACCGTTTAAATGTAAACAATGAGAATTATTTTTAACCAATAATTGTCGAAAATAAAACAATTATTGATAATAGGAACAGTCAAGTAGGATTTTTATGATGATTATTATTATTATTTTATTTATTTATTTATTTATTTTTATGAAGAAACAACGCCTCCTCCCTTCCGCAGGAGTGTAAATTTTCAATATGGATATATTTCAAAAGATTTCGTCAAAAAATTTCAAAAGTATGATTGAACCATGTGTTTGCTATAATTTGAAACAAGGTTATCTATTTTTATTTTACAAAAAATTGTTATTTTTTAAAATTTTATTAAGTTATATTTAGTTACACCCTAATATAGACGGGTTTCTAACAATTTTTAGTGCATATCGCTCAACATCTGGCGCTAAAGTAATGTTTTTTCCTAAATTTTAATATGGTAGTATAGGACAAAATTTCATAAAAAGGTACAAAGGAATTCCTTTTAACGAACCATTGTGAAACTAAAAGAAATTATTTATATTTGTAACAGTCAATCATAATAAAATTTTTGTATATATAGGATTATCGCTTCCCCTTACTCGGGGTGGAGGGCCCCCCCCCCAACCCCCAAAGAGAGCAAATTTTTAATGTTTTTCAAAAGAACTCATTGATATCTTAAAATGGTGGCTAAACCATGCACTCGTGATAATTTGAAACAAATTTACCATTTTTCTTTCTCCTTTCAATGACAAAAAAAAAAAAAAAAAAAAAAAAAAAATAGTAATAATAATAATAATAATAATAAAATAAAAAATTCGGTAATTTTTTTACTTTTGGTGTTTTTCTCTTTTTTACAAAGTAAAATGCGGTAGCGACTGTTTTGCTCTAAAATACACGAATTTGTAGAAGGAAATGTAGAATAAAGCTTTGTGATGGCCACATCATACTAGTTTTTGATACGCTGGTTAGTACTGCATAAACTGCGGGAAAAATACTTAGAGTGCACAGGTCGTGAGCCACATAAAAAAAAAAAAAAAAAAACACAGAATTTTATAATTTTTTTTATTTTTAGGAATTTACAAATTTAGCAACATAATAGCATTCAAAATCTTAAACGTATATGTATTCATCTGAAATTCCAGCAACAGCTGTAAAAATATGGATATGTTCTAACGAAACATCTTGATTCTTAATTAATGTATTAAATTTATGAACTAATACAGTAAAACCACGTTCATATGATATTCTTGATATATAATTTATTGACTATCCTGAAAGAAAAATAAATCCTACAGTTTTATATATTATAGAGTCTTTGTGGGGAATCACCCTGTACAAAATGTACCAGTAGTATAAACTAGGATTATTCCAGTTACTGTAATCCACTTCCAAATAGTGAGAATCGGCCCACCTCTTCCTGAAAGCAAAGACTATGCTCGATATTAATACAAACAATTGAAAAGCTCCACATTCTAATTGTTTCTGCACTTCAATGCATTTTACTTACTTTATTTAGTATGTTAATTTTCTAGTGTCATTGTTTCTCTCTCTTCCCCCTCTCTCTTTTTTTTTTTTTTTTATATATTTCTTATTTTTTTTAGACTACTTCTGACTTTTTTTTAAGTCGTTTCGAAGCTCGTAATTCTCATCCCATATGAATGCAATGAGCTGATATTAGGTAGAATATGAGGTAAGAAAAAAGTCAAAGAGTTGATTGAAATGTCTCGCCTACAATCTATACTTTCCACACATCGATACTTTTTATTTACAGCTCTCAAAAAAAATAAATAAATAAATAAAAAACTGTTTTGATACTAGCATATTTTGTTAATACATCTTCTTCGTGCACTTTTTTTTAATGTGTTCCTGTTGCAATAGTATTCTTAATTTTTGTAACTAAAAGTAGAAAATGCAAAAAATTACATATATGAAGGGCATTTTTAAAATAAGATCCGTTTGTGAATGACCGTGAAAATAGCGCATTGAGCCCCATAGTATGCTTTCTCGTTTTCTCCCTGCATGTTTTGCGCTCTTTTTAGTGTCATTTGTAATTTGTAGTCTTACTGTTGGTCGCGGAAATATCACATTGAGCAAAGCTTGTGTAGGAGGAAGCAGCCAACTGAGCATGCATCCGAATGAGCATGCGCGCAAAATACAGGGTGGTCCGAAAAACATGATAGAAAGTATTTTAAGTTTCTGATTTCAAATGTATTGGTGCAAATATAATTCTTCCATATTATAATAGTACATATAGTGACATTTCAGTTGAATGCTTAATTAAAGAATAAGCAATATAGAAGCACAAACCTTTTAAGATCGATTATATATCGTAAGAAAATTTTATGAGAACAACCGATGTAATGTCCCCGTTCGACGGGCATGTCGTTCAGAGTTCAAAAAGAAAAGGACGCTTAGTGAAGAGATATTCGCGCAGTAAGTTATAGCACTCTAAAGTCGCAGTGATTTTTAAGCCATCAGATGATTGATGTAATGGTCCTAATCACCCAATGATTTTCATTGTTTACAGGTTGGTGGACAGATATGAATCTACAGGGAGTGTTTAGGATGCAAAAAGAAAGGCGTCGGGACGAAAATAAGCAGTTGTTACTGCCGACATCAGGGAGCCTGCACGCGCATACTTTGAGTATCAGGCAACCACTTCCACTCGACAGGCGGCCCAACAATTAAGCATATCCAAAACATCATTACAAAGGCTAATGAAAGCAGTAGGGTTGTGTCCATACGAGATCCAAATGTGACAACCGCTAAAGAGGGGGGGGATACTGTGCAGCGGAGAGATTTCGCAAACCACATAATCGAGGAACTTAAAATTGGTTCCATCAGTGAATAAAAGATCTAGTTCAGTGATGAGACCCATTTTCAGTTGAATGGTTTCGTGAACAAACAAAACTGGCGCCACTGAGGTACGGAAAATCCTCATCTCAGCGCCATCTCTTCACTGCATCCACAAAGGGTCATGGTGTAGTGTGCCATATCGTCGAAGCAGATAATTGGTCCGATATTTATTGATGGTGGGGTCACAGGAGTGAAGTATCAAGAGTTGCTAGAGCGTTACTTTGGCCCTGATGCGGGCCATCTCAACAGGACACGCCGGTACAGGTTCAAGCCAGATAGGGCTCGTCCCCAAAAATTTTCTGACGTCTTCACGTGGCTTGAAACGACGTTTGGTGAGTGTTTGATTGCATTGGATGCAGAGAAATTCACGGGGCACGGAATAGAGTTGACCCCATACAGTCCGGACCCAAATCCGTGCGACTTATTCTTATGGAGTTACATCGAGGTTAGAATCTATAGGAATAGCCCTGATTCACTGGAGGACCTAAAATTGGCTTTTAGAAGTGAGATTGATGCACTTGATTACGACACACTCCAACGCATTATGACAGAGTTTCGGAACCGGCTTTATAACACTATAGTCGGAGACGGTAAACATTTTAAGCATTTTGTATATTAAATGTCATTCATATCTTTATTCAATAAAATATGTTTCATGTTCTTGCATGTTGTCTTTTTTCCATAATGATCGCTTACTTTCTATCATGTTTTTCGGACCACCCTGTAATTAGCATTGGAGTTATGGCGCCATCTGTTCGGCCATTAATCTAAAATATACACTTTCATGAATTAAATTATTTTTGTTTTTAATACAATCTTTAAGTTTCTTTTAAAGATTGTTTTTAAAACAACCTCAAAATATTTGCTTTACATTTTTAAAAACAATAGTTTTCATTATAATAAAATAATAAAAGTAATTTTTTTTTTTTTTTTTTTTTTTTTATAGCAAGTGGCGAAAAACTTAAATTATGTATTGAAAAAATCCTGAAAATAGAATTGAAATTCATAAAATATATACCCAAAATAAATAAATAACATCTTTAATTTATTTTGATTGAAATTCATAACTTGTTTTAAAATATATTATTTTCTTTTCTGTTAGCGTTATAAAACTGTATTCTATCAGCATAAACAAAAGTATAGTGTTAAAAATAAAATAAAATAAAATAAAATAAAATAACATGCAGTTTTAATAAATTAATTTGCTCACCAAATTTCTAGTAAAGACATTAAGCCATTTAAATGTTTACTTGTATAAAATTGTCAATATTTTAACTCCCTTCCCCCTCATAATATAGTATAAAAATGGAAAATTTCACTGGAATTTTAGTAATTAGAATATATCAATTCCATAGCTAAAGTTAATTCACATATTTTATTTATTGATGTATTGCTAAATTTATTAGTTGGAAGGAGGCATGGATATACAATTGGTTTTTATTTCAAAAAGTGACAGCAATATATATATAATTTTTTTAACTTTTAAATATTAATCATACAATCAAGCAATGAAAAATTCATAATTTATTTAAACAACAATGGTTTAGTGCTCAAACACTTAAACTATGTATTACAAAAACTCTGAACACAGAATTAAATTCATTAATTATATCCAAAATAAATAAACTAATAATATCTGTATTTCATTTTGATTGATATCCATAATAATTTATTTTAAGAATATTTTTTTTAAACATCATGACACTTTATTCTATGAAAATAATATATTTCTGCAAAAATAAGCTGTAAAAAAAATAATAAAATAAGAATTAATGTAATATTTTAATAAATGAATTTGTTCATAAAATTCCTAGCAATTAATTATACAAATTAAATGTTTAACTATATAAAATTTTCAATATTTTATTTATTTATTTATTTATATTCAATTTCTATAATATAGTTGGAAAAGGAAAATTTTGCAGAAATTATAATAATTAGAATGCATGAAATGCATACCCGAAAACTAATTCATGTTTTCTGATTATCCCGCCCCTTCAAAATTTAATTATGAGTATGCATTTCTATATCTTAAAAATTAAACTTTAAAAGAATAAGTTAAGTTAACTTTAAAAGAATACAACAGAATTCAGAACAGAAAGAGACATTCTCAGAATTTTTGTTATGATTTTCGTAAGGGAAAAAATTAAATTTATGAAAATGTATTTTTACATAAAATGATAATAGATGGCGCTATCACAAAAAATATTAAGTTATTATTAAAGTTCGTAAGGTAACTCCCGGTTCGTCAGGGGATACAAGTTTTGCTCAATGTGATATTTGCGCGTCCCTTATTGTTTGTCTATGTGCTGAGCTGTAGCAGTTTCTAACGTTCAAGGAAATTCAGTCGCCCGTCGACGGTGGGGTATGACATGCAATTTTATTCTTGAGTGCAAGAAACTTGGAAGCAGTGGTAATTCACGTCAGATTTGTGAAGGTTACAGGCTACAGTAAAGTTCAAAAATGTGTGAGAATGTTCAAGGACGGGCAGGTTAATGGGCATGAAGGCCTAATCAATTTGTTTTGATGGAAACAATTTTATTATCAACTTAGAAATCCAGACCTTGAATCCGGTGATTTTCACTTTTATTGTTATTTGAAGGGGGTTTCTTGGTTGTCATTGGTTCAACGACGACGACAAACTGAAAACTACAGTCATAGATCGGTCTCCATCATATGCGGCAGATTTCTTTGTCGACGATTCCAGAAACATTTTAAATGGTAAGACAAGAGTTTGAACATAAATTAAAGTTTTGAATAGAAGTAGGTAAGAGTATGTAGAATATGAAAAAAATTAATGGTTGGTTGGTTGGTTGGATTTTACGTTGCACTAGTGCTGTCCAATGGGCAATTGAAAAAAGTTAATGGTAAAAACAGTACGTTTCTTCTTATAAAAAAAAAAAAAATATATTTTAAAAATAACCCTCGTATTTTGTTTTGTTTTCGATTTCAGATAAAACATATTCTACAAATAGTAATGATAACAGATAAAGATTTTTAAAAAAATCATATATTTAATTAGGTAATACAACTTAGAATGTCTACTAAAAATGTTTAATGGCAATATGTTTTAGTATGAGACTGACTAACTAAAATTATACTTAACGATTTTCAGTAGGATGAAGAAAAAAGAAAAAAAAAATAGTACTTTGCGAACAATCTAATATTTGGCCGTAGAAACCAAACGTGATTTATCTAAAATCTTTTCCGTAACCATCATATTTTCTACATTCAAACAAATGATTTAATACTTTTCGAGAACAATGCTAAATTTTTCGTTTTGGAAAATTTATTAGAGTGTCTTGTAATAACATTTTTTATAAAAATTAAAAATTAAAAATACTATTGTGTCCGAAAAAATAATAATTAAATATTCATTAGTTATTACGAAAAAATATATTGGCTCTCATATGAAAAAAAATATAAAGAAACGAGCTATAAAACATATAGTAGCGAAAATAATTTAACTGAAAAGGCCATAGAAACAATCTTTTCTGTCAGATGGTTAAGATGCTCTCCTTAAATTTTATTAACATACTTTCAGGATTTATACTGCTGTTTATTATGACTTCCATATTTCGAAATAATTTCAGAGGTTATTGATTTAACTTATGATACCAAAGGAGTAAATTGGATTTTTACAAGCTGAAAGCCGTTGAAAAGTTTATTTTTATTTTTAATTTTTAAAACACTGAAAAAGAATTATTAGTGTTTCCAATTATATTACTTTGAAGCTTATTTATTTTTGTTCCAGAACATTTTAAGGAAATTCAGAAAATAAATAAGTGAACAAGCGTATAATATTAAATTTCTGATTTTTCATTATTATTATTTTTTTTATTATTATTATAATGTATTTAAGAGTAGGAAGAAAAAATAAAAGAAGGATTTCCTTGATTTTAAGTTTCCACTTTAAAAGGGTGTATGGCAAGTTTCATTATCAATAAAAATGTAATAGAAAATTGAAAGTTTTAAAGAAATTTTGATAATAAACTATATCTGAAATAGCCTTAAATAATGGTAATAGTTAAAAATATTGGAATTACTTTTTATTATAAAAGGAGTACTAGAGAAATTTTCTCGTTATTCTATTAAATAAATGAATATTCAACAAAAGTGTGCTGCCATAGTTTCTTGTCATCATTTTAAATGTTAAATAGACATGGAAACATTTCTAATTCAATACATAGGATTGTTAGTACCTGCCTCCTATCCACATTACATTTTTTGCAGAGAATTTTCTCTATTACATAATTGCCATTAAATAATAAGAAAATTACTTTTTCATAAAAAGTGGTATGAAAAGAAAAAGGTGGCTACTGAAAATGCTGTGGGATAAATTACAGATTTTGGCAAGTCTGATTCTAAGATATCTATATACACTGTAAAAAATAGGTTATTAAAAATAAGTATATATTGTCTCAAAATAGCCCCAAAACAATATATGCTTAAATTTGAAAACCCATGTACTTATTTTTGAGTACATTGACATGCAAACATGGGGATATTGGGATTATTATTGGTCAACCCCATTTTTGAGCATATTATCAATATACTCAAAAATGAGTACATGGGTTTTCAAATTTAAGTACACTAAGCGACAAAAAAAAAAAAAAAAAAAAAAAAAAAAAAAAAAGCCGCTCTTGGAAATTTTTCATTTTTCTTTCTGTAATCGCTAATTTTATTGTTTCAAAAGTAATATTTTGAACAGATTTTGTTATGTTGTGTTTCGCGTGCAATTTAGGATTGAGCCAAGTGTTAAAAACAAGATGCAATGGTTCGTAAATTTTTAATTTTAGAAAGTATTTCAAAAATGGCAAGAATAAGGCATCTAATGATACCACAAAAAATATTAATTTTAGAGCGAAAATAAAAAAAAATATTTTAATATTTGGGATGTCAAAATGATTAAATGTTAACAAAATATTAGTGATCTGGTTTTTAGCAAATATAATATTTTTTGGCTGTTTAAACTACACATTTGTCCTTAGGCGGCTACGTTACTTATCCAGTCAAGATGACCGCAAGTTAAAAAGCCAGTGCTTAAAAAATCAGTTTGTATTACATTTAGAACATAGCAGGGATTCATAAAAAGTGTTTAGTAACATAATTTATCTAAATACAGTGAAATAACAATTAGACAAAGCAGGTTTAGCTGCCAGAATATCTGAAAAAAAATATTCATTCTTAACGAAAAGAATTAGAAAACCAAGACGTTAGAGGGTTAAAAAAATTAAAAAATGGTCAATTAATTATTGGGCTGAAGTTGTTCTCTCTAAAGTGTCATGTTTAACTTATTCCGAACTGACGGAAACAAGCATATCTGATCACGAAAATGTGTCTGATTTAATGAAAATCGCACTTTTAAAACAATGACATATTCCCTGTACATTACGATATGAAAATGTATAATTTTTCGGTGAGTCTGGCAAATTTTTATGTTCAAGGGATCAATTAACGCGAAATAATACTTGGCCATTAAAAAATTGATACCTGTGCGGCTAGTTCGGGGGTATTTCAGACTCTTCCATAATCTGCATTTCAAGATTTTAATGCACCTTTCTATATGGCGCTTGTGATACATTTATTTGATTCAAGTTGTTAAAATCACTTATCCATTCTCATGAGCATCTATAATTTTGTAAGTTATAACTTTTTTTCTTAAAATTAAATCCCACAAAGAATATCGCAGGATTTCTTCTTTATTAGACCTGAAAACTGTCCTAATCTCAATCCACTCGAAAATGTTTCATCCATAAAAGCGGGTGAAGTTTAAAAATTTGTAGCCTACAACTTTGAAAGAACTAGAAAAAATATTTGCGATATTTGGCACAGTGAAATTTCTCAGTTTCATGATAAAAAACTGTAAAATACTATGCCATTGCGCATTAAAGCTGTAATCCCATATAAAGGAGGAATTATCCAATCCAGAATAAATATTTTCATTAAATAATTGTTTAGATCTAATAAATAAATAGTTTTATTTCATACATTAAAATAGCACTTATTTCATATAATAAATCATGATAGAATATGTTTATTACAATACGTTTAAAAAGGAAATTTTATGTAGATTTTTATTAAATACTTAGTAGAGTGTAATAAAACGAATTATTAAACCGAAAATGTACATAGGTATCATGTTATTACTTCCGTATTATACAAACATTACAATTTTATTTGTTGCAATCATTAGTTTTTAAATTATTATAAACCCAAAAGGTATAAGTTAATTTTTCTGCAGTGCGGTCTTTTTTTTTTTTTTTTAACGCTTAGTGTATATATTGTTTCGGGGCTATTATGAGACAATATATACTTATTTTTAAGAATCTATTTTTTATAGTGTAGTATACGTACTTGCAAAGATAATCATTATTCTTTGAAAGAGAAATGAATTTCTGTACATCTGTGAGACTTATAATACAGTACTATTATAGGATGATAAGAATTTTCGCCTGACGTTCCCTTACATTTACATTTTTACATACATGTATCTCTATATACACATACTTTCTTACACTTTACGTTTTTTAAAAACTATTTTTGATACAAATAAAAGAGAAAATATTGTGTTTTAGAATGCCCTTTTGTAAAAATTATAAGACATACTTTTAACGATAACGTTACAACAATTACGGTAACATAAGTTTCAAAATGCGCTAGAAACGTTTAAACATTTAGATTTGCTAGATTTCTTGGATAAATTCAATAGCATATTATAAAGAATATCGAATAAATCGATAAGTTTAAATTGCAAATACGTTGGAGACATTGATACTGATTGAAAGTGATTCCGACATTACATCCTAATGGTTTATCACATGATGCTAAATCTGAGGAATGCGCCGAGAGATGCTTTGCTAACTGTATGTGAAGGATACATTATACGATAACAGGAAACGATCTGAAATGATGCATGGCATAAACTGTTGTATATGACTTTTAATGATGGATACGTTATGTTCCACATTCAGACAGATATGTCGATACACGGGCAGTATTAGTGAGAGCAATGCTTATAGCATTTAAAGTTGTTAAATTGCCCGTGTACGTCCGTGCTATGTCGCTCGGCTGTGCAACGTGAAATTACCATTTATGGCTTGGTTCATAATAACAAATTTGGTTTTGAACAAAATTTTACAATTGAGTATAGAAACATTCAAAAAATTAAATTAGAACTCAAAATTTATTTGCAAGTAATGTTTATTTATAAAAACAACTGTTTTAAAATAAATTTTACCAAAATTAATTTTATATAAAAACGAAAAATTGAAATTTATATATACTATATATATATTCATATGAAAACGTTTGTATGCTTTGGGGTTTTATTTCATTTCATTTGTTAAATTATTCCTATATTCAAATTTTACATTTCCTTTTGCAGCAATTTTGCGCATTGGTTTGTAAATCTCCTGTTGGTTTTTATATCTTTAAACTTTTATTTTAATCTCATATACATAAATATTTGTTTTAAATGTTTCTTATTTAATTAAAACATTGTTTAGCTAAGCAGCTTTTAGCGCTAGCTTTCCCTGTTTTACGTTTTATTATAATAATCTTTAATTTTATATCATACACATATTCGTTTTAAAAATTTCTTATATATATATATATATATATTTGTGAGGTATTTGTGCATAAATACAAATTTTAAATTTAGTTTTCACTTTAGTTTTGCACAATGGTTTTGTTTCTCATAACTTTATATATTATCATTTACCAGAAGTTAAGATAATGCCATAATGTTTATTCGGTGAAGTTCCTATTGATAGGCAATAAAATATATTATCCATGATATGTAAAATATATGGATTTTTCTACTTTAATTTTTATTGCTTTTTATGGTATCAAATAATTTTAAACGTAGAAAAAAAAAAAAAAAAAAAGAAAAGAAAAGAAAATGAGCTGCATCCTACGTAGCATAACGGGGAGCAAAAGCTGTCCACGTAGAATTATTTTATCATCTGTGCTATACCATATGTTGGATTTATATTCGTTTCAATCATGCTACTTTAATTCTGTAATGTACACCCAAATTTATATTTTTACAATAAAATATTATACATGCAAATGAGAAGATTTCAAATATCAATGTCATTTTACATTTAGTTTCATACAATTTAAAAGATGATTCATTAATAAAAATGGAAGAATATTGGCTTTGTGTTGAACATACTTTATTGCTGTAGAATATATTTTGAGGTAAAAAACTTTTTTTTTTTTTAATCCATAAATCTGCTTCGAAATATTTCTTTGACTGCATGTACCATGTAATTTTCTAAAAGTCAACATATTATTTATCCTTTTTCAATCTATGTCGTATTTATACGAATATCTTGTTAAGAAATATTATACATAATTTACATATTCATTTTTAATAAAAATTCTTATAAAGCTAATATTCATATTATAAAAATCTCATGTAAGTGCAATGTCAATAAGATGGATTTATTTTATAAATAACAAGGGTTTTAAAACTTATCGACGGGAGTAAAATTTATGCATATCTTCTATGACAATGAAAATTTTTGAACAACTTATATGGTAATACTTAAATCCTAAAATCAAATTCTTGAATTTATTATACCTTGAATAATAAAAATTCCTTAGTGTATGTCACATTCATTCACACGAAAATGTTTTCGCTATCATAAAAAAAAAAAAAAAAAATGATAATCATGACAAGTTTGTAGAAAGGGAATATTTTTCTTTTTGTTGAAGATTTGGCCAACATTACTCTTTTCTCATTTTCATAATAAGTTTGGCGTGTTTTTTGTAGTAAATAATCTACTTACAGAATGTAAATGTTTGTTGTTCTCTGCAGATAATTAGATTAATAATCGGCTAGAGAAAGCTTGCATAACATATTTTAATTAATACTGCATAACTATTCTGTGTTATTATAAACTTACATATATTGTTAAAATGTAATAATCTAGTTTCATAATTATCATGGAAACGCAAACAGTTACAAGAGAAAATGCATATCTGAAATAGATTTGTTGTAATATAATGTTACTCCTGAAGAATATTAACTTTAACGTTACAGATTGAAATTAATTTTCTTTCTTATTTATACTTCATGCGCCCTGCACTTTAAAGAACTTACGCATGAGTCAAAATTTTTTATTTTAAAATCAAAGTTATTAGTTGGTAAAGATATCTTTCGTCATTTGAGGCTTTATTTTCACTTACAATTCATCGAAAATATAGCATATGCAAATCCAAATATCTATAAAATGAAATTTTTTGTAATTCAACTGTTTTATGAGGCTTTATTATATCTGTACTTTTCACCTTATTTATTACTATACGCTAATAGATTTTAAAAGTTCATGGCAAATATAGCCCTTTCTGGAAATCGAACATTGGTGCTACCTTTAATAATGTCCCAATAAAATTTGTTCGCTAATCCAACTGAGGAATTAAAACTTTGTAAACTGTAAAATTGTGCAACAATCGTTTCTAACCAAAATAATTAAGCATGAATCTAGTGAAAAATTAGACATGGAGGCAGCATTTGCTACTTTCAATCTGCACTCTTACCTGCCTACTTTTTAAACTATAATTTAACTCATGTAGGAGCATTTTACTGAACTGAGTCATTTAACTATTCTTCTGATGAGACGTGTGTACGGGCTTAAATTTTGTAGGCCGTTTATTTATTTTCCTGTTAAAAATATATATATATATATATATATATATATAAATAAAATAAAAAATAAATCTCAGAAAGTCCAGAAGTACTCTAACCAGTATTGCTCTACTATTAAAATTTTTCATTGGAAATATTTGCATACAGTTCTATGAAAACATTTCGGTATAGTATTTTTCTTGTATTAATACTTTTTAAGTATAATATTTGTCATATGTTTTATATGTCTAGGCAAGCAGACTGTAATAGAAGCCAAATTAAATATATATATATATATATATATCAACCATAATGAAAAGAATTAAAAAATAAACTGTCATGCGACATACTACAGTCGGCAGCAAAATTATTGAAGCGCTAGAAATTATTCCTATTTAAAAAAATTTGCGCACCTAATAATGTTTTGTTAAGTAAATATTTATCGAGTCATGATCTTAGTCTTACGCTAAATATGAAAAAGTAAATTGATGATAAAAATTAGCGATCAAACTAAAAAAAAAGTACAGGGGTGTTCAAAATTATAAGGACAAGGGAAAAATCGCCAAATCTTGGCTACAATTATGCAAATTTTATGGCAAAGAACCAATATGATAAATGAAGCAGTTTTCATTAGTTTTTATAGAAATATATGGAAAATTGGTATTCATAAAATTTATTTTGGATTTAGAAAGCCCTATGACTTGGACAAAATTATAAGGACAACTGTATTTTTGTGTTCTAAAAATCGCAATTTTCATGATTTTTGTTTTCCACTTGTCACTCTCAGACGACATAAATGCTTAGAGAACAATGCTTAGAGAGCAGAGTCATGCCGCTGGAACTAAACTTTCGAAGATTGTTAAACGGAAAGTGATTCTTTTAAAATTTTCTTCGTTTATTTGCCCGTAAAATCGTGACAAAACTAAATAGCTAGAGAACGGTCATTTATAATTTTCTTAAAAATACTGGCAAATATGGACGACAAAGACGTACAAGAAGGCCATTTTACATGTAAGTAGGCCTTTATAAATCCACTGCAGTATGAAGGCCTCACCTAGGTGATTCCAAATTGCCCTGTTTTCTGCAACTCTTCTCCATTCTGCTCGTCCGAACTTCATGATTTCATCTGTCCAACGAAACAGTGGTCTCTTCCTCGGACCTTTCTATCTCTCGGTATGCAAAATAGAGTCCATCTATTATTATTTCTTCTCGCAAGGTGCCCAGACCAGCTCCATTTTAACTTCTTGACTCCAGAAATAACATCAGTAACTTTGGTGTGTTTCCTAGTCCAAGTGTTTCGCTTTCTATCTCTTTGGTGAATCCTAGCATGCATCTCTCCATGTTTCTCTGGGTTGTTTAAAGTTTATATACTGGGTGACTATTAAGTATCCGGAAAAAGTATTTGATAAAAAACAATTACTGAAAAGGCAAACAAATTTAAAGCTTCTGTTTTTGCAACAAGTAATGTCTAACAATTATTTTTTACTATAAGTTTTCGAAATGGTGGTCATCGTATTTGATGCAAGCTGCGATCTTCTTCGGAAGTGAGGTTACTGTGCACCGCAAGTAGTTTGGATCTAAATCATTCCATATTTTACTCAGGGCATTCTTGAGTCTATGAAATGTATGATTTTATGTGTTCGCAATTATTCTTCTAAGAACCCACACACTGAAAAATCTGTTGGATGCAAATCAGAGCTGTTACAAGGACACAGATTTTTGGTCAGATACCTTTTCACTTTGACATCGATTAAAGCAAACGTTGATTTGACTCCATGGACCAGAGCACAAACTTGGTGAAAGATCTTACCTAGTTGATTTTGATTCCATGGAAGTACAGCTTTCTCTAAAAACCTCTATTTGATAAACTTTTCCGTTAATTTTTACATTTTCTTCGATAAGATATAGCTGAGTCTTCCCATTGTTGCTAATCTCAGCTCAAGCCATCAAACATTTTAGGTGGGCTGAACCTTGGTGCATCTTTTCGTTTTCTGGTGTTCTTGAGAGCTAGACCCAAAAGTTTGCGATGATTTTGAGAGTTTTTAGTGACTTTAACAGTAAAAACTTTCTCATCGGATCACAAAATGTCTTAGATGCGCCGCACTTTGAAAAAATAACGAAACTTATACATTTATGTGATAGATTTTGCTTTCCCCGATCGCTCAAAAACTGCCCGTTGAATAAAGGCAAATTATTTTAATAAATAATATTTAAAGATAAAGCATTACAACAATAAAAAAAGTGGTTATGATGAAGTAGGTAGTCCATACAAGCTCCTCAAACTTTTTCCTTATAGTTAGTAGCCACCCTGTGTATGTATATATATATATATATATACAGGGTAGTTATAAATAAACTTCCCCTATAAACAGCATCCTACACCGCAAACAGATGAAAGAAAATTAAACGAAATTTGGTATATAGAGTATACACGAGAGGCGCTCAAGTAATTTCGAAAAAAAAAAAAAACTTAGTTAAAAAATATCAACAAGAGTGTGCCTTTTCCGAACCCCCCCCCCCCATTAAATTTAACCCAATAAACGACAAAAACGGAATACAGAAGTATTATTAACAATCCAGAACAAGAATTATGTGTAATAAAATGTAAAACCGGGAAAAGCTGTCAGTTCTTGGAAAAAATTGTCGAGATTTGCATGCTTGCGAAGCAGAGGAAGTTCCTGTTTCTGCAAGCTGAACTGTTTTGTTTTTCTGAAACAGCGTACTATTATTTTTTCCTTGCCTTTACTTAATGTGGTTCGATAACAGTGTGATCAGAAACTAGTCGGTAAATGTTAATATTGTTTCTGTATTCCGTTTTGGTCGTTTATTGTGTTAAATTTAATGTTTTACCGGGAAAGGTGCCCTCTGGTGGACATTTTGGAACTAATTTTTCCGAGTGCGCATTTCGTGTATAGTTTATATACCAAATTTCGTTGCATTCCATTCACCCGTTTATGCTGTAGGATGTCGTTTATAGGGGAACCACCCTGTATATATACACATACTAACAGGCTTTGTTCACTACTTTGGTAAATATATTTGTAGGAGTTTAAAACGGAATCACTATTTTTATACCAAGTTAAAATTAAACGAAAACAAAAGTCCATAGAAACCGTTCAAAACCATGTTTCGAGCTATCACTGTCCTTGGAAGCGCCTTATCCAATCAGTTTAGTTTGGGTGATTATCGGACCATAAGTAGCGCTATTATTATTATTCAAGAATTACGATTTCCCAGATGTACGTTTTTACTATATCTCAGCATCTAATAAACACATTTGTTTCGTACTATGTATTTGTGAAACTTAGTAGCAAGACTCGCTTTTTCTCGCTTTCGCTCAGTTACACTAACTTTGTAAGAAAAATTAAATTTATTATACATTTATTATTTATTATATTACAAAAATTATAAAATTATTAATATAATTATTATGCATATTAATATAAGTAAATAATGTAAGTAGGGGAAACTAAGGAGACTTATCTCATAGGGAGACTTGAGACATGGGAGTGTTTTCTATGAAAGGGAAATATTAGGGAAATGTTACCCTTTATTCTGATTGACTAATCATACAACACCATTTTGCAGGGAACAGACATTTCAGAATTTTCAGGGCTTTTCTAGCAATTTAGTATTGATTGATTCTGCACCTTTAAAGTAAATTTTGAAGATCTTGGAACTTGTTAAATTTGAACATCCTGTTTTGAAGGAAATCAATTTCAGAAGTATATTTGTTTTAAGCACTTTTTTAGCTGCATATTGGTATATAGTGGCTTTAAATAACTGTAATGCAAGTTGCTAAAAAATCAGAGTTAACAAAGCAAAGCATATTAGGGAGACTTGACTCACTGATTAATTTAATGTTCTTTGTTTGATTTAATGGATTTTTATTTTATGAATAATTAAAATATTTTGATTTAGGCCTAATGGTTCGTTTTTATTTAATAAATAACTAAAACGTTGAGATTTTTTAGGCCTAATGCGTATTTTTTATTTGATAAATAATTAAAATTTGTGATATTTTGGTTTGATGAATTGTTTTTTATTTAAGAAATAACTAGAATGTTTTTTGTGTGAAAAGTACAAAGCTTGAAAAGAACAAAAGAAAACTACAAAAACATTAGAATCCCAAGCTTCAGAGTCAGAATGTGAGGTGCCACAAAGTCCTCAATCAAGTCAAGATGACAGTATGGAGGAAGAGCTTGATAACTACACTACTGGTCATTAAAATTGCTACACCAAGAAGGAATAATAATAACGGAATGAAATTTGTAGGACACATACACTATAGTAGGAAGAACAATTGATTAAAATTTCAGGAAATTTGGAGTAATATGTACCGAGAAAACAGTACATAAAGCAGCGACCTCTGTGATCAATAACAGCACTTATCTGCCTAGGCATTGAATCAAACAGCGATTGGATGACATGTACGGGTAGAGCACTTCATGAAGTTTTAACACGATGCCACAATTCATCGATCGAAGTTACTGGTGAGTGGTGGAGGGCCAGTTGCTTTTCAACGATTAAACAGTCATTTTCATTGGTGCGAGATCAGGAGAACGCGCTGGCCAGAGCAACAGTCGAACACATTCGGCATCAATGAAGGTCCAGACAATATGGACAACTTGCGGTAGTGCATTGTCCTGTTTAAATGTTGCTCTTCGGAGGCCTTGAACATTGGGCAGAGCGATGGGCCTTAACTCGTCAGAAATGTAATGGTTGGTATTCAGAGTGGCGGGAATGAAATTAAGTGGTGACCGGGACATGTATCCAATGGTACCACATACCATCAATCCAGGTGGTGACTCAGTATGCGGCTACCAAAATTTTGATTACTCTCAAAACTGCATCACTGGTATGGGCGCCATTAATGTGTTATCAACGATGAACCTGGATGCAGGAATGGCGTGAAGTCACTTTTCAGACAAATCACAATCCTGTTTACAGCATCAAGATTGCCTTATCCGTATTTAACGGCATTATGAATAATGCACATTGCCAGCTGGGATTCGACATCATCATACTGTCCATCATTCGCAATGATGTTATGGGTTACCATTGGATACATGTCTCGATTACTTCATGTTCGTATTCTTGGCACTCTGAACAGCGGCCATTAAATTTCTGATGAGTTAAGGCCCGTCCCTCTGCCCTGTATTCGAGGCCTCGGTAGCGCAAAATTTAAGCAACATAATGCACGACCGCAAGTTGTTTGTATTGTCCGGACCTTCTTTGATACAGAATGTGTTCGACTGTTGCCCCAGCCAGCGCGTTCTCATGATCTCGCACCAATGAAAATGACTGTTTAATCGTTGAAAAGCAACTGCCCCCCCCCACTCACCAGTAACTTCGATCGATGAATTGTGGCATCGTGTTAAAACTTCATGAAGTGCTCTACCCGTACATGTCATCCAATCGCCGTTCGATTCAATGCCTAGGCAGATATGTGCTGTTATTGCTCACCGATGTTGCTGCTTTATGTTCTGTTTTCTCAGTACATTTTACTCCAAATTTCCTGAAAATTTAATCAATTGTTCTTCCTACTATAATGTATGTGTCCAACAAATTTCATTCTGTTATTATTATTTCTTCTTGGTGTAGCAATTTGAATGGCCAGTAGTATAGAAAATACGAGTTGACGATTGGGTAATTGTTAAGTTTTGTGAAAAAAGAGGATGAGATAATTTGTTGGCTTAGTAACATAAAATAATCACGAGGTTTTGCTGGGAGATCAGAAGGCAACAGATTCAAATGTCCTGATGTTACTGATGTGTCTGAGGTAGATTTGGTAAAAATTGAAACTTGTCTCAGTCCTCCTATCATTTCAGTACAAAATGACAGAGCTACAAGTTTTGAATTTGACTATTGCTTTTCCGCTGATGTTGAATAGGATTAACTAAAGAAAAATAAACATGTAATACTTCACCTAATATAAACACATTTTTGTATTAACTAAAATATTCCACTTTTTAAAACTAGAAAACTTTTAAATCACAAAACCTGTATTTTTCATTTGAAAACCTATGAGTCTTCTCCCTTTTACGGTAGGGTCATGTCTCTCCAGGCCTAGGGACACTTGACCCATACGCTGACTTAAGGAATTTATATTTTTTGCACTATTTCTTCTAAGAGCTATGCTATTATTTTTAACCACAATAATGTACAATACAACAGACTATTTATTTATATTATTTATTCAGCTCCAATTGCTACTTTTAAAAAAAATTAAAAATTGGTTTAAGTCTTCCTAGCTCCCCCTAATAATAATATAAGTAATCTCTATATATAAAGTCATTTTTCAAAACTTCCGTCAGCAATTTAGCATGAAATAAAGCATAACAATATGTTATAGGCACTACTTCAACTCTGTGCTTCAAATAAGTCTAAAGTGGTTGCATGTCACTTCACATTTTAAATATTTTATTTTAAATAATTTATTTAATAATTAAATAGTTAGTTATATATCCGAACGTTTGAAAAAAATCAGAACAATAATTCGCTAATTACAGCAACTTTAATTTTAGGCTAGTGCATAAAACAAATAAATAAATAAATAAAACGTAATTAACTCAGTTAA
The DNA here is from genome assembly GCA_963930645.1 of Salticus scenicus. NCBI lineage: Eukaryota > Metazoa > Arthropoda > Arachnida > Araneae > Salticidae > Salticus > Salticus scenicus. The sequence goes on along the minus strand of OZ005657.1, from coordinate 248,944,465 downwards.
TGATCTCAATTGACAGATAATCTTTTTTAACAGCCAATTTGTTTACGATACTGAATTCTATTGTTTGATATAGTCAGGTTTTGAAAATGTCAAAGATATCGACCTTAAATTTCATGTTTAAAATAATCTAATTAGCAGTTCGTATATAGAGCTTCGAGGTGCTACATGATGGGTGAAATAGGGCCTTCATATCAAATTTTGTAGTTCTGCGTTTAGTCGTTTGCCTACAAAACGTCTGAAACTCACCTAAACACACACACATTCAAAAAAATATTTTTACTAAGTGTAGAGACAAATACTAAATGTATGTTTTGAATGTTTACATTATTTTTTTAAGTTTTAGCATTAAAATAATTTAAACGTTGAACTTGAGAAAACAAATATTATGTAATAAACAAAAAGCAGTAAAACGGCTCACAAAATGTACAGTCTCAATACAATCCATATTATAACTACATTTTCAATTTGTTTCAGCGTATAAGTGTATTTTCTTCGTAAATATGTATTAATTTTAGCTAAATTGATAGCTGTTAAGTGCACGAAAGGAAATTCAGTGGTAACGTTTAAATTTTTGTAACTTATTTCATTTAATTTTTAAAGATATATTCAAAGGAAAATTAAAAGCATAATTTCATAAATCTATTAAAAAATATTTAATAAAGACAATTGACATTTACATGTTGCATATATAACAGCGTAACGGAATTCCTATGCAAAACATATAATTTAAAGGCAGATTTTTTTTTTTTTTTTTTTTACTGCTAGGTATCTTATAAAGATATCTTCTGCATAAGTTCGATAAATTCACCAGAGAATTTAATGCTACGAAAGGTGTTAACTTTCAATCCGCTAGTAGTAATGTTCTAGGGGAAAATTTCATATAAATTCCTCGAAACACTCTGCCAATTTCCCTTCTAGTGCAATTACACGAAACTTGAATCGTTTGACATTTCTGACCTGCATATTTGCTGCCTTTTAATTTGAGATACATTGAAGTTAATTCAACCAGATAATATGCATGCACTTTTCGAAATTTCACTCACGATACGATACACTACGGTTTTCTTTTCGGATAAATGTTAATCCTAGGACGCATGTTCAATAATTTATGCCTCTGAAAATGCTTAATACAAGCATTTCTCAAATCAAACACGCATACATGTATGTGTAATTGTACACGAAATGGGTAATTTATTAGTAAATTTACAGATATGTAATTTAGCAATAGCAATATTCAGAAAGGAATATTTAAGGACCATTACTGTTAAAAACCTCTACGAACGACAATCACTTAACTGAAAGCTTTCAAAATTATGTAGGTAGAAAATTATATATATAGTGACAGAGAATTATGAATAAATAAAACGATCAGACAGCGAACAATTTTATTAAGGAGATAATATGTTTCATATTTATTTATAGCTCCTTGTGTTATTTCTTATTATAAATAATCACGCAACTGTAGACAGAGCTTACTTATTAATGCAAATGATATACAGTTTAAACAATTTTGGGTTTAATTCTTAAATTTGAATTTCGTATTATTTTAGTTTATTTATGTCTAAAATTGATTATTTTCATAAGGAATTTTTATATTTTATTTCGAAACACCCTTTTTGTAACGCTTTATTCATAAAGAAATTTTCTCCAGAAACATTTATTTAATTACAAATGTAAAAATATCATAAAAATTCAAGCATGCAAATCTAAAGTATTTATAAGGAAGTACAATGCATTTTTTAAAAAAATGATTTTTATGTATCGTCAGTTCAGTAAAAGTTTTATTTCTTTCTTATGATTTCTATTCTTTATTGCAATTGAAATTTTAGTAAAACTAACCAAATTGCACAATGATAAATTAAAGATAAATTTAGTAATATATTTGTATGCAAATGACGCCGTATGAAATTCTTTTCTGGAGCAAAATATTTGTAAAATAATGAAAATAAAAGTAATTTTTAAAACATTAAATCACAAAAGCTTACTGTTTTCTTTTTCATTACTTACGCATATTCCTATGAAAATTCTCCCCTTAATAAATGTGTTTTTAACGTACGGAAAAAATATAATCCATAAGTGACTACGGAAGATAATGTTGAAAATAATATATTTATTTTTAAAAAAGAAAATTATATTTAATTTTACAAGACTGTTGTCTTGTAAAATTAAATAAAAAATTACAAGTAGTTTAAAGAATTTTTAATGGTATCTGCTAGGCAGTTATCCAAATTGTTTTATATTTTATTTAATGATTAAATAAACTATATTGATAGATTATCGTTGATATCCATATGACAAGAGATTTATTATTCTGTAATCAGTCTTCATATTCTTTTTAAATAAAATTTAAAAATACCCCTTATATTTTAAATATCGTTAATTAGAATAAGGGATTTTATATAATAATAATATATGAACATGTATATTTATTTTGAATTATTTGACTAAGATTAGAATGAACTGCCGGCTGGTGGAATAGTAGGAAGCTGGCTTTCTGGAAACCCTGGTCCCAGGCACGAATTCCGGTTCAGGCATAAATATTTTTCCTTTATGTATGAAATATATAACAAATTGTTATTGGAAAATTATGTAATATGAATCAAACGAGACAAAAGTGATAGTAACTATAAATCTCATAGCTGTAAAATAAATATCAAATAGTATAAAACAAAATTAAATGCTTAAAATATAACCTTGCATTTACTCCTAGGTCAGCTAATTCACAGTATATGTAACATATATAGAGTAAGCAAAACAGAATGGTATCATATATATAAATAATAATAATAATAATAATAACATTAAGAACATTTACTTTGTATAATTTTAAATTTTTGCTTAATTTTCATCCACATTAGAAACAGTTATTATCCATAATTTTAACAGTTTTGTATAAGATAGAAGCAAAGAATCGTTTAGTGAATACTGCCAAGCAATGATAGAATTTCATAGAATCAGAACGCTTCCTGCACTGTTAAATCGCTTCATCACTGGACTGTATTCTATGTTTTACCTTTTAACCCTTCCCCTAACAGCACAAAATGTTCCAGAAACGTAACAATCATATAACATTGAAACATTATAAACATTTCAGGAACGTTTAAAATCGTTCAGATTACTTTCCGATTAGTTTCAAAAACGTAGAAATGTCCGCGATCGTAACAAAAAATTAGATACGTAACAGAAACGTTACAATCACTTAACAGATAGAAAATCAAAAAGGGAGAATGTTTCAGAAAGGTATCGGAGAGCATACTTAAATGTGTTACGTTTTTGAAAGTTTGTAAGCTTTTTGCAACTTAACTGAAACATTTTGTGCTGTATGGGTCCGTTGCTCGTGATGTCAATTGGAATCATAACACCTAAGATTTTCCCCCTTGCCATCTAAATTTCTCACTGGTTCAAAATAAACACACAATATTATAATCTATATACATTTTCCTACCGAAAAAAAAATATTTTAGATTAAATCACTATTCCTGTTAAAGAATGAAAACATGTTTTACTCTATTCTGATGACATATCAGAATGATTTCCCTTCAATGAGCAATTTACGTGAATTAACTATTTGAAATATTTTATCTTTTATCTTTTAACGTTCATAATTTGTATTTTAATTAATTGTAACATGTATGTCTCTCAAAAGTTTGATGTTTTTATTTAATGGAAAGTTACGATTTTAAATGGCATCAATGGTTATATTAAGTACAAATAAACACCTCTTAGTAGCTTTGTTAACTATATGAATTCGATTTCTGCTATTACTCCTATTTTAAAGAATATTTGTATATATTTTTTTCTTTTGAAATATATTTATGACTAAATATAAGATTTATTGTTTTATGAATGAAAAGAATGGGAATGAGAAGCTTATTTGCTTACGTATCGCGCTTTATTCAACCAGTTTTATAATATATATATACTTTTGATATACATTGAATACATTCAAAATTTATTTAGTATTACACAATTAAATAAAAAAAAAAAATCCGTTGAAAATTCATAATGCAGGAATCTTTGTAAATTTCAGTATATCATAAAGGCCGCTTATACAATATTACATAAAGTACGCTGTAAAAAAAAGAAAGAAGAGAAAAGAAACATGCTAGTATACACGTGCTGTTAATAACGTATTTACCCTCATCGTGGACGGCACTGTTTTGAGTCCCGGTTGGTCAAATGTGGGTATTTTTTGATGTGCGCTTTTGTGAGCAAATTTACCGAACTTTGTGCAGATTTTTTTTTTTTTTTTAATACTCTTTAAAATGTCATTCACGGGTTTAATGGCAACACGCTTGAAAATAACTGCACAAAGAGTTGCCAATTTTTTCACCAGCACTTGGTATTTTAGCATATTTTTGTTTTAATTTATTATTTTAAAGTGTAAATATTAATCTTAATTTTAATGTTTCATTTTAATAACATAAAACACATCTGCTAACGCGGATAATATATTACAGGCTATCATATAATGTAAGATAACTTAAAAGAAAACGATTATATTATATGTATTCATAACATCACTTACTTCGTATTCTTAATTTTCAATATTTTTCACACCAGTTTTCTTTTCTTAAGGGGACTCTCTACTTGTTGTCTCCGAAAGCCGAAACCAATGTTATTCAATGGAGAATTTTGCCCAGTTATAACTCATTAGCTAATACATATTTTTAAATTCCGTTTTCACATTTAGAAAATTACCAATTGCTAAAATTTTATCGCTTTCTAAAAATTGATTTTTTAAATTTTTTAGATTTTATTTTTAATCTCAAAAATGCAAAATTTCACTTTGTGAAATTATAATCTCAAAAAAATAAATAAATAAATAAATAAATAAATAAAAATAAAAATAAATAAAAAATAAATAAATTAATTAAAAATAAATTAAAATTATAAAAAGATAAAAGATAAAATTTTATAAAGCGATAAAATTTTTAGCGATTGTGAATTTTCTGAATGTGAAAATCGAATTTAAAAGTATGTACAGTAAGACCCCGCTTAACGCGGGGGATACGTTCCATCAAAGTAGAGCGTAATGCGAAACCGCGCGCGCACAATTTCAGGGAATCCCCGTACTGCTGCGAGCAATTTCGGGGAATCCACAGGGGAAATAAAAGAGAGCTAAACAGAAACAGCGCTAAATGAAACAGCGTTAAGCGGGGTATTACTGTATTAGTTAATGAGTTATGGGGCAAAATTCTCCATAGAATAACATTGGCTTTGGCTTCTGGGACCGATAAGTAGAGAGTCCTTTTAAAAACTAAAGAATCGTATTATTAACCGAAATTAATATATATATATATATATATCTTTAAAAGGTATCTTAAAATAGAAATTAATGTTGTTAGAAATATTTAGCATTATAAAGCATCCAAAATTAAAATTAATATATATGTGATGTAACAGAAATTTAATACATATACAGTTGACAACAAAATTATTGAAGCACTAGCAATAATTCGTATTAAAAGATGTGCACCTAATATTGTTTCATTAAGTAAATATTTGTCGAGTCATGATCTTTGTCTTTATGCTGTTTATAAATAAGTATGTTGATGATAAAAATTAGTGATCAAACCCATACAGCACAGAATGTTTCAGTTATGTTGCAAAAAGCTTACAATCTTTCAAAAACGTAACACGTTTTAGTATGCTCTCTGATACCTTTCTGAAACATTCGCCCTTTTTGATTTTCTATCTGTTAAGTGATTGTAACATTTCTGTTACGTATCTGACTTTTTGTTACGATCGCGGACATTTCTACGTTTTTTAAACTAATCGGAAAGCAATCTGAACGTTTTTAAACGTTTCGGAAATGTTTATAATGTTTCAATGTTATATGATTGTTACGTTTCTGGAACATTTTGTGCTGTTAGGGAACTAATATATATATATATATATATACGATGTATGTATACGCTTCAACAATTTTGCTGCCGACTGTATATATATATTAAAGAGCGAGTTATGTAAAAATCGTCATTTTTGTTCATTGAGAAAATCATTCAGCGGTAGAGATGATTCTTTATTACGTAGGGAAGACAATGTACCTAGCTCCATCGTGTACCTAGGGCCACACCTTTAATTTTATAATATTTAGATTTAATTTTTGCTACTCAATTAAGTGAGTAACAACAAATTTACTCCGCAGTCACTTTGAAACCTTTGAGGAGAAAGTTTTGACAATTCATAGGTGGAAAAATGTTTTATATGGTCTAAAGTAAAAATTGGCATCTCATCTACTTTATTGTTTCACAAAGGAAAATCATACACTTGTCTTTCCTTTCTAGTACATAGTTTTGCTTGTTAAATTAAGTATTAAACGATATAGTAAAAAAGTCACTTCTTCATCTGAGTTTTTTAGGAGAAGACATTTTAAGTAGAATTACCTAGTCTTGTACCTAGGGCCACACAACTGCCTTGTACCTAGGGTCATCGCCTTAGGTACAATTATAATTAATATATATATATATATATATATATATATATATATATATATATATATATATATATTACTATTTTATTGAAAAAGGTTTCGTATTTAAATACAGGGAAACGGTTTTAGTTAATTAACATTGCGAAACATATTGGCAAATTCTATCCTTTGGCCTATAATCCTAAAAAAATTCTAATGAACGTTCGTGTGTCTTTTCCATGGCTTGTGAATCACAAACCCATGAATATTTGAATTAAAATGTGACCAACAACCAGATTCTTTCATAAGTTGCCAAAATAATGATTTTCCTGAGGAAGAAAGCGAATTAACAATGATGAAATTTAACATTTCTGCATGAAACACTGTTAGTTTGTCATGAAGAATTTTTGAAGCCTGCGACATCTAATTCTCACGTGTGATGCCTGAACAGGTGCGGCATTTTCAAAAAGTGAACCTAGTACATAAAAAAAGAAGCCTCTGTGAAAACCAGGGAGATGTAGATTCCTGACAAACAGTCTAGAAAAGCCAGTGTATGGAGCTCATTGTTGGAATTAGTTTTTCAAAGTTGAATAATTTATGACAATACTTGTAATTTTGGCACATTGCAATTTAAATAGTTATTATATGATAGATTAATGTATTGTCTGGTATTGTATCTTTTATAAAACACATGTTTGTTTGTTTGCTTTTTATTTATTAGGAAGAGAAATCTAATTTTCAGGGATTGACCTTAGGTACAATGAGGTCTGACCCTAGGTACAACACCGTCGTTGTAGCTAGGGCCATGTGTGAAGTTTATTTAAAAACCTTATATTTGTCGGAATTTATTATTTTAAGTGTTTACATTAATCCCAGTTGGACGTAATTAGTCCAAAAGTCATGTTCATATAATTTTCATAATTTTAAACAGTGGCACTGTTTTGGGGAAATTTAAAAAAGCGGCCCTAGGTACACGGGTCTCCCCTAAATTTATTCTAAATCATTTTAATTTTAAGTTATTTGTTGTATAACATCTTCTGATTATTTTTCTTTGTTTTGTATTCTAGTTGTTTTTATTCCAAATTTTTACATTTAAAATCATTTGTCGCATAAACCAACTTCTCACGGTTGGTCAAACTTAATGATATTATCATTAATATCACTTTAGTTTATACATGAGACATGAAAATGGATTGAATTTTACAATAATTTAAACAGGTAAAATAAAAACGATACATTTAGTAAATTTTTCATTGTTTTAAATTTATAACCTTTCTCTAAGGACTTTTTCAACCGATAAAAATATTAAGCTTAACTAATTATTTAAAGGCGTTGTTTTAATGATAGTGGTTAAAAGTTTTAATAAGTTTTTGTTTTCTCTTGTTTAACGTAATAAAAATTTAATTTTCCAAACGAACAAATGCTAAAAAAATGTGAGAAATGAGTGTGTTTAGTCGATAATTTTAATTACTCTCTTTAAAATTTTTGTCCTATATATTCAGTTTAATATTTGTAAAGAAAACGTTTGAACTTAACATAAACTCTATGAATAAGTATACCTATATTAAAAATAAACACAGAAAACCGTACATGTACCTACAGATATATGTATGTGCTATAAACTAAAGAAAAATATCTTCAAACTATATAAAATAGATATTTTATTAATTGCAATACACATTATTTTAAAACCTCATTCTGCTTGTAACAGTTATGAAAATGTTTATTTGTTTAATACAACAGGCTTTTAGAATAAATTTCAAAATTTGCCACTTATTTTTATATAGGTATTCAGCAAGGTAATGTTTTTCCTAAGTTTTTTATTTATTATTCCCCCCATTACATATAAAGAATTTTGTGGGAAATCTAATTTAGAAAATCAGTTAAGATAGCCTTAAAAACATAGGAAACAGTTAAAATATCGGATAGTAGTTTATTCTTTTGAATTTGGATCTATTTAAATAGAAGAAAGTTATTATTAAAGCAACATTTAGCATTTATGACAGTATATTATGGGAAAAAAATCAGTTGATTTTTTACATATGATGTTAATTTCAAGAGTTAAATATTTAAATTCCTGAGTTCTGAGATTTAAAAACAATGCTTTAAATATTTTTGCTGACATTTTTATGAAACTATCTTAAAATTCCATGTTTCATAATTGTAAAGTGCTTTTCTGTAGAAAGAAAAAGTAAACGTAATTTTTTTTTCTTTTTTCTGCGGAACAATTCTTTAAAGATGTAATTTAAATTTTACTTTTAGCACGCTGGGAATTAGCATGTAAATTATTCATTTACCGTACAATAATTGTAAATCAGGGCTTAAAACGATGTTTTGAACGATTATAATTTTTTTTTTTTGCTGTTTAAATTTTATTTATTTATTTATTTATTTTTCTTTTTTGTAATTCATTGTAATATAGTGATCAGAAAAATATTCAAAGACCGCTAGTAAGTAATTTATAAAAGCAGAACATATTAAGAAATTTCAACTTATTACAAAACCAATGCTTTGACAAAAATTTTTATAACAAGAAAAGATGTTTTTATTTACATTTTGAACTAGGGAATAAACCAATATTTTGTTAGGAATAAACAAAATATTGAAATTTAAGAAAAATGTTAGTTTAAAAGAGATATACATTTTAAAACAGAATATTTTAGATAAAATTTCTTTTTTGAAATATTTTTTAAAGAAAATCCTTTCATTCCTGTAAAAGCTTTCTTGAGATAACGATTTAGCATATATCTCTTTTTCATAAAAAAAAAAAAAAAATCAAATGTTTCTTAGCTAAAAAGACTGCATGTAAAAGATGCCGAGAATCATGTCAAATTTTTGATTAGGAAAACCGCACTCTACTTGATTGTTACCGATAAATATATTGATTTTTTTTTTATTAAATCTCTTTTATACAAAAAATATTAACAATTTTATTTTTTAAGAAATAGCTTATGATTCATGCTTAAGTATTGCAACTACTTTTCAGTTTCAAGTTCAATACAAGATAAATAATATTACTTTCTATCGTTGTTACTTTTAATATTTCATTAGTTTTATAAAAACAAAAGTTCTTTTCAAATAATTAAAGTAACTGTACCAGTACAGGACACATAAAGACATTTTTCGGTGTTTTTTTTTTTTTCTTTTTTTTTTCTTTTTTTTTTGTGTGTGTACTTAATTTTAGAGACTGTTAATATAACCAGTTTCTATACCTCACTATTTTCTTTACATACTGTGAAAGTTAGTAGTTAAAACATTTTATGAGAAAACAACTTTTTTTCGGGAGAGCTTAAAATGTAGCAGTAATGGAAAATTTTGTGTTCCAGTAGTGGACTTCTTTGAATTTTTGCGAAAAAAGCAAAATAAACTACAAACCAATAATATATTATTATTATTATTATTATTATTATTATTATTATTAAGAGGTATTTTTCTGCTACATTATTGGAATAATAGAAAAAAAAGCAATATATAGTATTATTAAAACTCTTGCAACAAACCATTCCAAATGTAGTACGTCATATTTTTATTATTTTTTATTTTAATTGAATTTAAATCCGTTCTTAACATTTTAATCATTCCATTTTTTAGTAATTTAATAAATATCATAGGTAGGCTGCTTTACTTTTACTCGTTTGCTGAAATTCTGCGTGTTATTTCTAAAAATGTTTCATAAAATTTCGAAAATAAAAATATCCACTTATGAATGCATCGAGATAATCCGATCTACTGTTTTGTAAAATAGGTTTACATTACATTCCGCATTCTGAATTTGGAAGAATATGAACATGCATCCACCACTTTTTCTCTCCTTTAAAATCAGAAGATCCAGCGGTAGATAAAGTTTCTACCATCAATGACAGTTTGTGGTACCAACAGTGGACACGAATAAAAATGTAATATTATATTACAGAATGAAAAAGAATAATACAATGAAGGAATTTCGCGTACTTACATCAGTCATAAAATAACAAGCATTACAAGAATCACCGTGAATAAAATACATGAAAAGAAACAAAATTTCGCTTATATTACTCAAAACAATGAGAAATGACAATAATATCACTAAAAGTTGAAAAATTTTCATTCAAATTTATCTCATTCTATAATTGGTAGTTTGAAATCTTAGTAGTCCAATCTTAGTAGTCCAAGAGAGTTGTATTACCAAACTTCAATGCAAGGGGAATGTTTACTCGACTTATAAAATTTATTTTTAGAATTTAAATTTGAAAGTGTGGAATACTCGTAAAGTTACTTTATTTATTTTTTTTAATTCAATGAAAATGTTTACTAATTATTTTTAATTACATATAATAATATTATAGTATAATAACATAAATTTTAATTACATGTTGTTAATAACATATAATTTATTCTACAGAGGGATCTAAGTATATGTCATTTAAAATCTTTTATTTATAAAAACGTAATCGTTCTTTTAATCTATAATATGCGTTTTGTAGACTTTTCTTTATTATTCGTTCAATGAACCCATTTTCATGAATTACTATCTACCAATATCTATTCGGACATTTTCTAAATTAGACCTTTTGTCAAATATCTGGAAAAAATCCTGGGGAATTATGTCGAAGCTTCGGGAATATAAAGTACATGTTATTATACCTCATATATTTAAGCTAAACTTTTGTCCTAAAAAGGAAAAGAAAACCAGTAAAAAATTAAATTAAAGTCAAAATGTTTTGCATCGCCTTGTAAAAAGTAACGCGTTTTTGCTGTAGCATGTGATTATGAGAATTTTAATTATCTGTATAAATTTTTATGAGGCTACATCGTATAGTCATTCAGACATAAACCACATTTAAAGTATTTCAATTTTCAACATTTAAAAATTATGTTCCTTTATTTTTGCTTAAAATGTTTATATCAATTTAATATATATTAAAAGAAAAAAATGTAAAGTATAGTCATAGAAAAACATCTTTTATTAAAATTGTATGCAACGTATGACCTATAGTTATGAAGTTTCTGCAAAATAAGGCATAAAAAAAAAATCTATATAATATATATACTATGTATCTATCAACAGTCTATGATTTAGTCAAATATAAACAACATTGCATCACTGACGCTAAACAATGGGCGAAATAATTGCTAATAGTTTGCTTAAACATTCATAAAATGGTCAAATAACTAAATTTCCTTAATTTAAATATGTACACTATCTACGAATAAGTGATGGCTCAGCTGACGAAACTTTTCAAAAAGGTGGTGCGGGCGTACACTTTGTACTACCCAACGGCAGAACTACGAACCATTCACTGGGCACTGGTTCCATTGCCTCAAATTTCACCAGTGAACTTAAAGCAATATACAATGCATTGCATGAATACATCTTACTCAACAACACTGACAAAGCTAACGGGCTAGTCATCTTTTGTGACTCCAAAGCTGCTTTAGAAGCATTAAATAAAGGTCAATCAAGGCTAACCCACAATATCCAACACCAATTGGAAGAAATTGACAAACTACACAAGATATGTATTCTACAGTGGATCCCCGCGCATGTCGGCATCCCTGGAAACGAAGTGGCAGATCAACTTGCCAAGAAAGGGAGAAATCTCAATAATGAAAATATTGCCAAGGTCACTCTTGACGATGTTAATGCGATGGCAAGGTTCCGTTTGAGGGAAAACACCATTAAAAAAGACTCGCAGATCTGTGAAATAAACGCTAACAGAGACCTTACCAAAACTATCACCCGCCTTAGAACTAGTCATTATCGAGGTATGAAGATCCTGAGAGATGGCAATAGAACTTACCGTCTCTGCAGCAACTGTGAAGATGTTCCACTAACACCGAAACATACTTTTGACTGCCCAGCCATTTTAAGATCCCTGGCTCAGCTTGGGGAATTCTCCCCCTTTGACATCGAGAGTCTGTACTCCGATAACATCAAGGAGTTGGCCGGCTGTGTTTTGCACACTCATGGTTCTCTATAGTTCTCCCCATGGACACGACACCAACCAACCAACCAACCATCTACGAATAAGTATTTGGACACTTTCGAATTAAGACGTTTTGTGAAATATATAGAAAAATTCTTGAAGAATTATCTTGGAACCGTGGATGTAAAAAGAACATTTTAAACCTCATATATTTCGGCAAAAGTTTTGTCTTGATGAGGAAGTAGAGACCAGTAAAAAATTAAAAAAAAAAAAAATATTTTAGGTCAACCTGCGAAAAGTAATATTTGAAGTGCATTTCAACTGTAGCATGCGATTATGAGTGTTCTTTTAATTATCTGTATAAATTTTTATTGAGCTTCCACATATATTCATGGAGATATAACGATTTCTTTAAAAAATTGCACCCCCCCCCACTTTTTTTAACTGTAAGACGTAGGGTATTAAACCTGCAAAGCCAGTTTAACGAAACCTGGCGTACTAAATTAGACACAGCATACTGCAATCAGAATGCGAAAATGTTAAATATCTTACGAAATATGAGCATTTTTAATAAATAACTTTTAACTACGCATGCGCATGCTTAAAAAAAAATCAATTGTATAATTTAATAGCCTAAAGTATTGAGCTACGTATAGGAAAACCCCAAACAAATATAGTGTAAATTGAAAAAATTGTCAGATATAGAATCAACAAAATTTCAGTTTTTCTCAAAAATGATGTTGATGATTAGGAGGATTTAGCAATATTTAATTACAATCAGCATCCACTGCATTACCATTGGACATTGATTGAATCACAATAAAAATTGGAGTAAAACCCCTTATAGTTTAGCTTTATTTTGAGAAAGCTAAAATTCTATTTATTTTATCTCTCATAACTTTTTGAATTTACACGATACTTGTTTGGGGCTTTCATATAAGTATCTCAATACTTTTGACTATTAAATTATGCAAGTGATTTTTTTTTTAATTCTGCGCATGCGTAGATAAAAATGATTTATTAAAAGTACTCATATTTCGTAAGATATTTAAAATTTTTGCATTCTGAGCTGTATGTTCCGTCTAATGTAGTATGCCAAGTTTCCTAGACTTTGCACTGAGTCTAATAACCTAAGTGATGTAATAAAAAAAATGATTTTTTTTTTAAGAAACCATTATATCTTCATAAATATATGTGTTAGCCTCTTAAAAAATTATACAGACAATTAGAAGAATCTTCATAATCACATGCTGAAGCCAAAACACATTTCAAGCGTTGTTTTTTACAGGTTTTGATTCTTTTTTAATTTTTTAATGGTTTTCTTTTTTTCTTCAGGACAAAACTTTTGCTGAAATGTAAGAGGTATTACATGTTCTTTATGCTCCAAAAGTTTTAATACAAAGCCTAAAGATTTTTTCTGGATATTTGACAAAACGTCTAAATTCGAAAGTGTCCAAATACTTATTTGTAAACAGTGTATGGGGATGGATATAATTTCCATTTCTATTTCCATTTCCATTTGGATGTCCCCAAAATTTTCATTTAAAAAAATGACATTATGATGCCACGTAACTTAAAGATTAATAAATATTCTCAATAAAGAAATACAATACGTATTCTAATTTAGATTATAATAATAAACATTTTCAACATGTTTTAAACATTATGCATTATACATTTTTGCTTTCTCATTTAAAATGTTAGGATATGTGCTGAAAAGACAATTCAACTTAGTCTAAGATTGCATATGAATTACCTTATATAATAAATGTAAGTATGTCAAGCATTTCTGAATGTATGAAGTGTTAGAGGGTATTTTTTTTTCTTTTTTTTCTGTTAGAGAATGTCAGTTTGTAGTTTTAGATTAGGATTGTATGAATACGAATAGAGAGTATTTTTAACAATCGTCATAACATTGTTTATTCTTTCTGTTTTCTGCAAAAATAAAGATGTTAGATTTTTATACTCATAGTTCATAATGGTCAAACTCCATAAAATTATTAAAAATCCTGTTTTTGGAGAGCAATACCAAGCATTTCTGAATGTATTATGACTTGGAAATTGCGTTGTTATAGTTATGCGTTGTATTAATAATTGTATGCCTTTTAACTGTAAATTTTTTGAGTGTCTTACACAAATTTGCGAAAAAGAACATGTAACTGTCACTCATAATGCATTGACTTTGTTATTCATAAAACAGTTTTGAAGTAATTGACTTGTAAATGTAAATTCATTTTTAATTATTTCTCAACCAAATGAAAAACAAAATGTTAAATTTTCTTATAAAAAAAACGGGGTTCTACAACAGAATAACCATTTAAAAGGGTAATTAGATACGTTCTTTTAGTAAGAATTCGCATCGTGCTTCATAATTATACAGTCTGTTACTCAATAATTGGGTAACTTTAAGAAGTAATACAAACAAACAATAAATTTATATACATTCTAATTATACAGATTGGTACTTAATTAATAAAGAAACTTAAGAAGTGAACAGACAAACAAAACAAACAATTTTTACCTAAGATAGAATTGTGAAAACTTAAGCAGAAGTAGTTGAGGTTTTCACACTAATTATATTCTTAATTAAAATGAACATAAAATAACCAAAAAAGGAAAAAAGGTAAAGGTTATACTAAAGTTAACGCTATTTTCTTTGAAGGAAATATACAGACTTTGTAAACAAATTTAAGTTAATTATTTATATTAAAAAGAAGTATGAAGGCGTATTGGAATTTAATAAATTGTTACATAGTAAAATGTTTCACTTTCGATATCTTATAAAATAATTAGAGCTTTTAACGTAAAGAAACTTTGGATTAATTTAAATATTTTACAAAATATAAGATTTAAATACATTTGAAGCAATATTTCAATGCGTCTATTATCAAACGTTTAATTTAAAACACTGCCACTTTTGAAAAATGATTTTGAAAAGTATAATAGTTTACTTTTCTTTTGCAAGAATAAAAATAAATTTATAAAACTAAATAAATAAATAAGGAAAATATTGTGATATTTCTATTCTTAAATTTCTGTGAAAATTCACCGTCCGTTTTTTCTATAGTAAATGATCTTTTTTTATAGTAGATAATATAATCTTGAATATACTGTAACGTATGCCGTTGGTACTCAATAGACCACTTTAAATTTTTATAATGTATTTTGTATGAAATAAATGAACCTTTTAAAAAATAAATATACAGTTTAATTTAACTTGTATTTACACTATATTTACACACTGTATTTCACTTGTATTTACTCAAACAATATAGTTAAAAATTCACCAAATGTTAGAGACCATTTCTCTAAACTATCACACAAGGGAGAAAAATATCCAACTCCCAATTCATTGAACAACCGATATTTTTTTTTACTTTTCGTGCTCTTCACACACAGTTCACGTTCTTTTTAATTTTCATAATTTTTTTTTTCTTTCTTTAATAATTAATTGTTGAACCATGGATGATTATTTCATGTTTCTTGGAATAGCACGCTCTGACGTTACAATACATACATAGATGAATCTACATATAACATTTTTGCGCTTTTCTAGTTTTTAATTTATTTTATTTGGAATTTTTTAGAATATTATATATGTATCTGTTTTATACTTAATTATTTATAAAGTATTTTAAAAATTTTATTTGTGAGCTTTACTTTTTCTTTCTTTCTTTCTTTCTTTCTTTTTTTTTTTTTTTTTTGTTAATAATATTTAAATGTAAAATTTAAAAAAGTAAACGAAAATGCTAATTTTATTGTTAAAAATTCTTCAGATTGCATTTCATAGCTTTAGCTAATTTTGTTCATGAAGGTACCTTCTTTAAATAATGATATGACAAAATTAAATTTGTTATATAATTTTTAAGTTTACACATGTTTTCATTAAGCTTTAGAAAACCCACAATTTGGCAACATTTTAAAATGAAAGGTATGAATAAAATACTTTTTTTCTTAATTGTTGACAAAATTTTATAAATCTAACAATCATTAGTTCCTTACATAAAATTTTGTAAAATTTCTCCTAATTTATTGCTCTTTTTTAAGACTTTAAGTATCTAATTATCTCTTACATCTCTATTCTTTAATTATTATATTTACTAACAGTTTTATATTATAACTATAACATAAAATTACAATAGTTTGTATACCAGCAATCTTAACATAATATTTTAAAAATAAAAGTAGTTTTTAAATTATTTCCATTTTGGATAAATATAATAGTAAAAATTTTAGAACTAAATTCTAAAGCTAAAATAAATAAATAAATAAAATAAATAAAGTAAAATAAATAAATAATAATAATAAAATAATAATAATAATAATAATAAATCATTACATTTGGATACGTGTATAGCATACATTCAATATAAAAACTATATATTAAAATTGAAAAATTTAGAAGGAAGAGCACATTAAATTTATTTATTTAGTAATTTTTTTAATCAAATTTAGCTATCAAAAATAAAAATATTTAAAAAAAATTAAGATATGAATGAATCGAGAAAGTAATATCCAAATATATTTAAACCCTCAATATATATCTTCCCTCAATCGAATATTATGTTAAATTATAATTAAGTTTAATTGAGGGGAGGGGGAAGATAATTCAAAAATAGTTAATAGGGAGCATTTTCCAAAATTTTAAGAAATAAAAATATTTTGCATTTTAATTGTAAATTTCAAATTTTTCGAGAAATTTTAATATAATTAATATTATTATATTGCAATGCATATGTATGCAAATTTTCTTGAAAGACAGTAATTTGCAAAAATATTTTATAACGTCCACCAACGCTTAAGTTAATATAGATATATAAAATAAAAATCTAACGTCCATCAAACATAATTAAGATATAATTCGAGATTTTCTTTTAAAATTCCTATTATCATTTTGAAAATGTAAAATAAATTACAAAGAAGGAATTTATCAATTACGTTATTATAATTATTCAAACCCTTAAAATAAAAGTTGTAGCCAAAATTTTCGTTAATATTCATAAATATTAATTCAAATTTTCTTTTATATTTATTTTGCAAGTCTAATTTATTATGATCACCAATCATACGAATATACATTTTTAAACATAAATATTTCATTGTTTAATTAGACATTAAATATCTTATTGCAAGCTACTGATAATAGAAATCCATCCAAATTTAAACATCTAATTATCCATGCAATCATCAAATTTTTATAACCCACAAATATTTCACGAAATGATTATGATAGATAAAGATATTTTGTCTAGAGTCTGATTCTTGTTAAATGGTTAATTTGACCATCTGTTATGCGAAGGCTTCTCTTCAAAGAAAATATTAATTGACTATTATTATATGACTCATATAAACGTAATTTATCCTTTCATATAATAGATCAAGAGTACTGCGGCATAATGATCATATATTTTCGTTTAACGATAGATGTATCATAAAGTATGTTTTTACTATTCGCAGTTTTTGACAAAAAAAAAAAAAAATCGATATGGGAGGGTGAATGCTGTGGATAGTAGTTAATCGTAGTAGCCACTGATCAATTAGCTATTTTACTTCTTTTATAATAATAATAATAATAATAATAATAATAACTAATATTTCGGTATTTAAAAAAATATATTTTTAAATATGCTATAGAAATGAAATAAAAGTATTTTTAATATCAATTAATTGTAAAATAAAGAATACGATGATGGTTTTATTTAATTAATATGTACCGGTGAAGTGCCGTTGAGAAATGACAAGATAAAAATTTTGAAAAGTAAATTTATTGCTTACGATGATCAATTAAATACCATGAATGTTATAATCACAAATTAGAAGTTACTATTAAATAAAAAGGTCCCTAGAAGTCGGTAACACTGTTTCAGTTAAAAATGTTTTAAGAAACATTATTTACTTCGTGTTAAAATTTTGGGAACAAATAATTTCAAATAGCGGCAAATTTAATTTTTGGTATGACTATTGAGATCTACGAACATGCCTCTTTTTTTTATTTTAATTTTTTTAATCTCAAAGAGTTGCAAATTTCATTCATCACGTGAAGAACAAATGTAATACTCACATTGCGGCTGCTATGAGTTTATCCACTTAAAATGCTTCTTTAAAAGTGGGACTAAAAATATTTATCTTAGATTTTGTATCATCTAAACGCATTTAAAAGGTGCTTACCAATTCTGAACACATACATTTAATAATTCATTTTGAAAATTTGTGTAAATCTGGGATGCTGCTGCTGTCAATATTTTTGTTATTCCCCCAGCAAAGAAGGGTGGGGGGGGGGGGGGGTAATAAGTTTGAAGCCTTTGTCCGTATCTGTGTGGACTTTGTCTGCCTTTGGTACTGTGGCTCCCAAACAAATTTACTAATTTTAATGATTTATTATTATTATTATTATTGTTAGTATTATTAGAACTCTGATTTGCTCGGGATAGTTTTTAGCTATGTTTTATACATATCTGATAGATTTTCCCTTTTTTTCAGGCCACTATGCATTAATATTTTTAATTTTGAGAAATGGCAAACTTCCAACTTCCAAATCAAGTTGTTGATAAGCCACGTGTGTTATTATTATTATTTTTTTTTTATTGGAGTATAAAAAAGCTTTTTAAAAAATCATGACTTTTAAAACAGTTTTAACAAAAGTTAGAAATTGGCTATAAATACTAAGGTAAACGCACCAGTAGTGGACACTTTAAGGACATTTTCCGGCTTTTTTTTGTGTGTAATTTCCTAAATTTTTGAGTTTCAAAAAATAATTAATATTTCCCACCTCTACTAACTCTTTCTTAACACGACTGTATTATGAAAATTTCTAATTGTAGCATTTATATATCTAAAAAATCAAAAATCCGGAGAGCTTAAAATGAGCCAGTAGTGGACACACTAAAAACCCAGTAGTGGACCTTTTTTTTTTTTTTTTTTTTTTTTTCAAGAGTGGACCCCTTTTAATATTTGCTTTAAAATTAAGGTGAATGTTTATATGTCTTGGGGACAGACCCGTTTTAGCAGTGTGTCCTCACATACATGAATCCCCATTGGGGCCAACATTTAGAGCTAAAATTTGAGTGAATTTTATGTCGTACTAGTGCTACACTATTGGTTATTGGCCGCAATGGTGTGGCCGCAATATCCTCCATGTCCCCATCAAAGTTAAACTTTTGAGGGATATCGGATGTCTCCGGACTATCCTTAGGGGCAGTGGCGAAGTGTCCATGGAAGCGACGGAAGCAGCGCTTCTCCTATTTAAGATTTTAAAAAAGTAATCAAGTAACGTCGCCTCGTCGAAAAACTGAATTGATTCTTCCTCTGCATTTGGAAGCGCTTCCCTTCGGTGCTTCCATAGTTTTCTGAACCACGCCTCACCCCTGCTTAGGGGTGAGTTTCAGACTGTCGTTAACTGCCCATAGTGTAGCACTAGTGTGACATAAAATTCACTCATGCTCAATTCTTTATATACTGACCGTAGTTATGGTATTTCAATTTCGATGTTTCAATGGGAACCGAACTTAACCAACTAGTCCAATAGTGAACCCCAAAAAAGATATACGAATAAAAAAATTAAAATGTCCTAAGATTATCTCATGATCCAAGCGAATTTCCACTTTGTTCACTTTCTAAATTTGGGAAAGCCTGGGATCCACCTTCTCCGCAGAAGATCAAAATTGTGATAATACAGGTATGTCTCCTTACCCTCCTATTAGTCAGTAACAGACCAGCGTCAATTGCTAAATGCGTAGCTTTAGATTGACGCTTAAAAACACTGAATTCAACTCTAAAATTCCGAGATTACAGAATTGTATCCACTATTGGATTTGACCTTAAAAGTCACATGAGCCAGTAGTGGACAGGGCTGTCCACTATTGGTCATGATGGCATTTTTCGGTACCAGTAATGGACACCCATAAAAATACTATGTGTTAATACAAGATTTAAAAAACAGCAAAAGAAAAGAATTCTGCATACTTATTTCAGTCATATGAAAGCAAAAGGTAGAAGAAATTAGTTAAAAATAAGCAGAGAAAGTGCAAAAAAATTTCATTTCCTTATTCAAAGTGATAAGAAGAAAACGTCAAAATCACAAAAAGTGCAAATTTTTTTAGTTAAACTAACATTATTTTAAAACTAATGGCCGGCATTATTTTTAGTTAAAGGGTTTAACAGTAGAGGACCATAACTTCCTTCCTGAACATTGCTCGAATCTTTAAAATCTTTAGGTAGCTTATTTTCCGAGTTTAAAATCAAAAGTGTCCACTACTGGTGCGTTTACCTTAATTATGATTTTACAGTCAGAAAATCTTTAAATTCGGTTGAAAACTAGATAGTTTATAAAGATTTTTTTTTAAATGAATAAAAATGTTATTCTTTTTTCTAAACCATTTTGCATTCATATTTACCTTCCAACTCATTTTATATAATAAGTTTCTTTCTTTTCTTTTTTTAACTAGAGTATCAAAACGCTTAAAAAAAAAGAAAAAAAAAAGGAATTCTAATTTATTTTGACAAAAATAAAAATTAGCTAAAATTAGTGAATTTAAGATCACAGTCATGGAACTGCTAAATTATATTTAAAATTAGATTTGAACGAAAAATTATATTCAAATAAATCCAAGGCCAGCTCTGCATTGACTGGCTAATATTTGCCAAACAGGAATCCAATTTTTGTATGACTCTCTACCAAGTATAGTATTCGAAGTCATAAACACCAATGGGAAGAGTATTCCGTACAAATATTGCTTGTATTTTATATTTTGTATTACTGTCCTTCTACATTTTTACAGAGTTAAAAGAAGTATAAATTGTTTTTGTTACCATTAATAATTTATTTTTGAAAATCATAATAATGATACTGATATTTTCTTGTTAAATGATCTGAAAAATGTTACACATAAAAATAATTTCATTAAAAATAAAAAAAAGTACCCTTTGTTTCTATAAATATCTAGTGTCCTTCTACTGTTTTTACACAGTGTACTAATGTAAAGAAAAATCTGTCCCAAATAATAATAATAATAATAATAAAGTCTGAAATGTACTGTAAACAGATAAAACATGTAACTATTGATGCAGATTTGATGTAATGAGCATATATATATATATATATATATATATATATATATATATATTTTTGTACGGAAAATTTGGATCAAAGATGCAACAAGTCAATTAATATAGTAATAGAACAATTTATTCATCAATTAGATGAGGCTTGTCATCTGTGCATATTTAATAGTATGTGCTTTACTTTTGAGATTTATTTTTTATATTTTTTATTTATTTATTTTTCTTTTTTTTGTGTGTGTGTGTGTCTGATGCATCTTTCTCGCTGTCAATTGTTGTTGCGTTTATGTAGTTATTTTTTGACAGGAGGTATAAATTAATACCAATAAAATTATTTTGATAAATACAACATACATTTTAGATATAACTAATAGAAAACGGTATTTTTCAAATTTTCAAAGCACCAACTTTAAAAAAAGTATTGAAAATGTTTTTCTTTTTTTCTTACTTTCATTCTTTAAATAATTTTATAAATAGAAATATAAAAAAAAAAAAAAAAGTGACCATATAACTTGTAAATACATGCAAGTAAATTGGTATTTTATATTAAGTTTTACGGAATACAAATTCTACAGATAAGGAATTTTATTATTTTTTAAAACTTAAAATTTGAGAAAATGAGCTGCAGCATTTTATAAATAATTAAAATTATGAATAAAATTAAAATTATTAAAATGAAATCATGCCCTTTGAAAATGAGCGAATACATCTTCTTCTTCTGAGAATTATTCAAGGAAATATGCCGTTTTGATATCACGAATTTCAGTATTTTTAAAAATTTTAATTTATGTAGAAATCGCTTGAAGCTTATTTAAAATATTATAAATCGTTTGATTATAAGTATCTTTATTGATTTAAAAAATATGAATATTTTATAGTTCGTTGTATTTCCACTCTTTAATTTTATCGCTGAAAGAAGAAAATATTGCAAAATAATATGATTAACTTTGTTCAAGAACGTTTGGAAACAGCTAAATAAAAGGTAATATCTGTGTTAAAGCTGTGACCCCATACCTAAGTATGCCAACTAGCCTCACAAATATACCCAACGAAAGTAAGATAGATACCACAAAATCTCAAACATCAGCAACAAAAGATTATGATACATGCATGCAACCGCAGTCAAGCACTTCTTCCAAAACGGGATCCGAACATAATCCGCGACCAAAAATCTCGCGGGACAAAATATCGCGCGGACAAAAGCTCGCACGGACTATAGCTATAGGACAAAATCTCGCGTCAACAAACTAGCTAAATGAATGAAAAGAAAAATAATATGAGTAATGATTCGGTTCAATACAAATAAAATAATACGTTTTAGAGTTTTTTTTTTTTTTTTTTTTTTTTTTTTAATTTAGCGGTAATTATTTGTATTCTATATGAATAAAAGAGAAAACTTACTGATTCTCTGACTTACCGATTCACTGACTCAATACAGCCGTGGCGATTCAATGGGATATAAAGTCACAAATTTTGGTGTACAGGTTGGTTTTAGAACCCTGACCCCACTAAGACGGGATTTTGCGAAATTGTCCCCCATCCCCCCCCCCCTGGGGATGGCAGAAGGTGAAAACTCGTTTGTAAGCATAACTCGGTTCTATATCACTTCACGGTGAAGAAATTACACATGAAGAGACTAGACTTAAGTGCAAAAAGCCCATTTTCTACCATTTTGGAATTTCCAATGTTTAAAAGGAAGGATGGTGTAAAAATTATTTTCGGGGGGGAAATTCACAAAATCTTGATTTTCGAGTAGAACTCTACCATTAATAATACAAAAATAATAAAAACGTCCGAGCGTCTTCTTGAGGATATTTCAAAAACTCGATTTTGTTTTTCTGTGATTTTTGAATTTTTTGGAGGAGTTTTGAGGGAGCAAATTGGAGCCCCCTCCCCCTTTAGCGCTAAATACGCCCGGGGAAATTTATAGGAGCTGAGGTCACAAATTTTGTAAGGGGCATATTTATGTGTATCCAACACACATTGTAACGTAATGTAGCGAAATTCTCCCCCCTTTCCCCCTTTAAGGGCGGGGGGAAGGACAAAAACACACTTTTAAGAGCAGCTCTACTCCAAATTATCTCAGGATAGCAATTTTTTGATATGTCGATTGACACACACTACAAAAGGATTTTATGAAATTTCACCATATCCCCCTTGAAGATGGGGTGGGGGCAAAAAACATCCTTCCATGCGTAACTCTGCTCTAAATTATCTTAAAAAGGCGATTTTTGATGTGCCGGTTGGTTATGCGTTCCTAACTCGCACTATAAAGGGATTTTGTGAAATTTCCCCCTTTCCCCCCTTAAAGGGGAGGGGGGTCAAAAACACGTTTTTAAGAGTAACTCTACTCCAAACTATCTCAGGAATGCGATTTTTTTTATATGTCAATTGGTTATGCGTAGTCAACGCACACACTACATAGGATTTTTGTGAAATTCGATCCTAAATTAAATGTGGGTTGGGGGGCAACAAACATCTTTTCATGAGTAACTCTGCACTAAATTATCATAGAAAGGCAATTTTTGATGTGTGGGCTGGTTAGGTGTAATCTGCAAAAGGGAGTTTTCATTTTATTTTTATTATTATTCGCGTGAAAATATATTTTATTATAGGTCGAAAAATAAATTAACTCGTAATTTTTTTGGCAACAATTAAAAATTAAAATAGCTAATTTTAAATATTTATAGAAGATATTTATGTTATAAAGAAGATATAATATAGATAACGTTTTGCTTTGTCCCCTCCCCTTGGGGACTGAATTTCTAAAATTTCAAAAGCTGGTTTTTAGGTATTTGTGATAGCTATATCTTAAAGCAAAATTTTACTGATATTTGTTGTTTTCTTTGAGATATGAAGGTCTTTTGTGAAATTACTTTTTGCGCATGTGGAATCACATTTTGCCACCCAAACCCTCTTCTGGGCCGAATTTCCAAAATTCCAGAAATTGATTTTTGGGTATTTTTGATAGCTATGTTTTAAAGCAAACATTTTACGGATATCTGTTTTTTTTTTTTTTTCTTTAAGATATGAAGGTTTATGTGAAGTCAGGTTGTTCTCCCATCTCCTCCCCCCTTGGGGGTGAATTTCGGAAAATCGCTTCTTAGGGGGTGCTTACACTATATGCCCTGTAATCTGACCCAGTTTCGAGTCAGTGGCTCCAGTAGATTTTGCTGTGCGTTTATGAGTCAGTGAGTCAGTCGGTCAGTGAGTGAGTCGAAGTTCTCTTTTAAATATATATAGACTTTTAAAAGTCTATCTATCTAGTGTAATTTGTTTAAATTGAATTTTTTCTTCCTTTGAGCAAATTATATTAATAAACTGAAAAAAGAAAAAAAAAAAGAACAGTTTAAAATGAAAGTGTCTGCGCTGTTTATATATAAAATCTTTGATATATGGAGTAAAAATATGTATAAAACGTGTGCACTTGCATACATTTGTTTACCATTTTACATTTTCTTATAACTAAATTATCATTACTGCACTAGTCATTGCCATTTATTAATAGATTTCTTTTTCGTATAATATGTAAATACGACCAAATTAAATTAATATTGTTGTATTGAATTAGAGGTGAATAAAAATTGTAAATTAGAAGTTATGAACTAATTCCTCAAATGTCTAGGTAGTATTTTAAATACTAAAATAAGAAGCATAAAAATCTTGAATGGATTTAAGTTTTTGAAATGCATTTTTTTTTTTTTTTTTTTTTTTTTTTTTTTTTTTTTGATAGACCCAGTTTTACCATAGCTGCCAAGAGCTATGATTTTTAGCTACCAATGTCTTATTATTATTACAGAAAATTTCACCTTATTTATTTAGAGAAAACTGCTACAAAAGCTTAAAAGATATTTCTATAAATGAATAAATACCGCCATCCAAAAATCGAACCACTTGGCAGAAATGCTTGAGTAACTATAATTTGAAAAAAATATTTTACCTTTCCTCAAAGCTAAAATGAGTTAAAATATTAAAATGTTCACCAGTGCATTGCAGCTTCCGTGCTACATTCGTGCCGATTTTTTATCACTTGATGAAGGATAGTGCTTAAATTTTTCGACTTTGCTTGATTTTGCATTTTTGGCTGATGACTTATACTGTAACTATCGCATCTATTATACTTTGGGTCTCAAAATATATATATTATTGCGAAATATTTGCGAATCAAGCCCTTTTTTAATCTTTTATTTGAAACTGATAGGAGGAACACAACAGAGTGATGGACCAGAAAAAGCGATAATTTACCTCTGATATATTGTTTTATTAAAAAAATAAAGTAAAATAAATTATAAATAAGAAATCTAATTGAATATTACTATTCTGAATACTTCTTTTACTTTCCGAACACTATAGTGAGGAAAGTATTGTAATCATGTCAAAAATCCGAATTCGAGATTTTGATGTTTCTATACGTTTCGAGGTCCAACGAGTCCGTTTTCACTATTTTTACGATGATGTATGTATGTGTGTGTGTATGTATGTGTGTATGTGTGTGTGTATGTATGTGTGTATGTATGTGTGTATGTCTGTGAGTGAACACGCTAGCGTCTCAACGCTTTGTTCGAATAAGCTGAAAGTTGGTACGTATATTGTAAGTCACCATAGTACGAACCCTATAGATTTTGGTGAATCTAGCACTTATAGTTTTTTTACAGGGACACAAAGAAAAATTCTTTATCATTATGGCCAATGGACCAAAATCTTAAAAGTGCGATTGCAGCTAAACGCCTTATTCAATTGAGCAAAAACTTTATACACGTATTATAGGTCACAGATACTCAATCTGTATAGATTTTGGAGAATCTAGCACATATAGTTTTTTTTACAGGGACACAAAGAAAAATTATTTGCCAAATTTTTAAAAGTGTGATAGCGTCTAAACGCCTTAGTAATCTCAGCACAGAATTTGTACACATGTTATAGGTCACATTTGAACTAACTGTATAGATTTTGGTGAATCTAGCACTTACAGTTTTTTTACAGGGACACAAAGAAAAATTCTTTATCTTTATGGCCTATGAGACCAGCGATAGCATCTAAACGCCTTATTCAATTGAGGTGAAAATTTGTATGAACATTATAAATCACTGTTGCACTAACCATAAGCATTTTGGTGAATCTAGCATTTATAGATTTTTACAGGGACACAATGAAACATTCTTTATCTTTATGATCTAAGGGCTCAAAGTTCAGTAGCGTTAAATAAAACCTCGTGTGATATATGGAGAAAAATACTCAAACACTCTGTTATGGTTTTCTCTTTTTTGTTTGTTTAGCAACCGCTCTTTCTTTATTTTATCTACAAAACTGTTAGTTACTCAATGTTCGGAAAGTCGAGTGGAGTCACTCCAGATTTTTTTATTTTACAGTGATTTGCTAAAAGTATTTTCTTTGAGTACATTTCTGCAAAATTTTATTTTATAATGCTACATAAAAAATTATGCAAAAATTAGATGGGAACGCTAACTGTTCAGCAAATTTCACTAAAATTTTATAGATGCTAATTTATATCAAGGTAGAACTACATATATATTTGTATGAAATTCCATATATTTGTTTTTGAGCAAGAGCTGCCATAATATTTTTCTTACACAAAAATAAACATTTTCTAAACTGCTATATTGTGGTCATCACAAAAATGTCTTCTGTATCATTCTATATAACAGAGACACATACTCTTTAAAATGCACAAAACATTAATCAAAATTTATCCCACTTTACATATGAAGTTTGGTGCAGGTTTAATCAACAGATGCTTAGATGTAGCAATGTGGAAAATCACAGAAGGTGAGTAATAACAGTGCCACCTGTTTGCTGATATACACGAAAAATGAGTCAACATTCGTTTACATAATGTTTATCTCCCATACAAATGGTGCATTTATATGCCTTATAGTTGATATTTAGCCTTCCTATTTAAATGGTAATTTGCAGCAAAACAGCACCACCTGTTTGCAGATATGCACCCAAATTGAATAATATTTCATAGTAGCCCCCTCATAAACCAAGTTTTGAACAAATATATGCAATAAACTCTGAGATATAGCCCTCGCGTGCGCGGGAGGTATTGGAGAATAGTATCACCACCTGTTGGCCGACATGCACTCAAAGTCAATTAGCATAATATTTTATAGTGACTCTCCCACGCATGAACATTTGTTCAAATAAAAACATTAGATCCTGTGATATAGCCTTACTTTAATAGGATAAATTGCCGTATAGCAGCGCCACCTCTTGTAAGATTTGCACCAAAGTCGATAGGCACTAATTTATGTCAAGATGCAATAACACATAAATTTATACAGAATTTGGTCAAAAGTTCCTGAGATACAGCCACCAAAAGTTTTTGTCACACACACAGACATAAGGACAGATATTTTCTAAAATTGGTCAAATCGTGTTCTAGATCTCTCAAAGCAAGTATACTCATTAAAACACTGAAGGCGAAAATGTTTACGAAACAAATACTCATTATAGAAAACGGTAAAAAGATCTTTGAACAGTTGAATTCTATTCAATAGTTCTTAAGATACAGTCACTAAATGTTTTTGTCGCATACACACATACAGACGGACAAATTTTCTAAAATTCGTCAAATCGTGTTCTGGAATTCTCAAAACGTATAAATTAATCAAAAACTGGAAGATGAAAATTTTTACCAAACAAAATTTTTACCAAACAAAGCCCCCCCCCCCGCTTTTTTTTTTTTTTTTCAAATATAGAAACAGGTAAAATCCGGCAAGAAATCTATTTTTTTTTTTTACGAAATCAGTATTTTTTTATTATTAAACACAGAATAATAATGTACATATCAGACAGATTTTCATCAAACATAGCTAAGAATTATCCTCCCGATTAAATCAGCTCTAAAATAAATACATAAATAAATAAAATCGGCATTTTCGTTTTCGATCTACTGTGCAACAGATGGATACACATACACTGCAAATAAAAGGGTCTTAAAGTAAGACATAAATACAACTGAAACGGCATTTAAGAAACGTAAATGTCTTAAATTACGGATTAGACGTTATAGATATCTTAATTTATAATAGAAATATGTCTGAAATACCAATTTAGACATGAAGATGTCTGAAACACATAAACACGCGAATTTTCAGACATTTTAACGCGTTTGAATTTTCAAACACTTTAGAAATTCAGACACTTGCATTAATTACAAATTTTTCATATGAAATCTTCTTTAAAAAAATATGCTTATCCTACTTCTGTCCACATTCAATAAATATATTATTATTTTATATAATAAGCAGTTATACTACTTAAATTATGGTAGCTTTATGAAATTATATTTTTATGGAATAATACTCTAGGGATGTGAATGATATTTGCATGCTATTATCTTTAACATAATTCATAAACAACATGTTTAGACACAAAGTTTATTTGGTTCCAAAAAAAAAACAAAAAAACAAATATATATATATATATATATATATATATATATATATATGTATGTATGTATGTATGTATATTTGTCTTTAAAGCTTTCTTATATTAAAAGAAAAAGTGTGAAGGCGGACGTAGCAAGAAATTTGTAGAGAAGAAAGCAAATTTATAACTGATCAATGATAAATAATTTGTGCATTATTTTTTCTTACTTTCTTTTTATTATTATTCATTTAAAAACTTTTTTCTTTCACAAATTTATCTACATCTAAATGTAAAACAACAAATTTTCCTGTATTCATTATATTTCGTTTTTATTTAAATATCACTTTAAGGAAAGGTTATCATCGAGAGATGCAACCTTCACATACTTGTTATGCATTATTAAAAAATCCTAGTCCTCTAAATATGACATTTAAGATAATAATATTTATTAAGTTTAAGATACCATACTATCAGTAGTTTTATGGCAAAAAATTAGAAATAAACATAACACTGCGATTTGTTTCACGAATACTGCAGTATACTATATCATAAAAACACGTATTTCTGTATTTGACGGTGGCGTGATTGGTAAATGCTTGACTCCAACGATGTTTGGCTTGAGGTTTCGGTTTCCTCCGACAGTGTGAGTTCGAATCCCAACGCCGTATACTGTGATTTTTTTTTTTTTTTTTTTTTTTTAATATATAAATATTTCATTGATGCTCTAAACAATTCTAAAATATATTTTTAACAGAAAAACATAATCGCACGCCATTTTTATTTATTTATTTATTTATTAAAAAGCCTTAAAAACGGTAGTATTTTTAAGCCTAACATGGCGGTGTTTTTAAGCCCAAAACATGGGTTACGCGTGGAAACAACTTTTTTGCCCCCCCCCCCTCTACAATGGGGATAGTGTGAAATTTTACAAAATCCCTTTATAGTGTGTGTCTTGAGTATGCATAACCAATCGACATATCAAAAAATTGCTAACCTGTGGTTATTTGGAGCAGAGTTACTCTTAAAAGCGTGTTTTTGAACCCCGCCCATAAATGGGGGGACAGGGTTAAATTTCGTAACATTCCTTTAAATTGCGTGTTGGGAACGCAAAACCAACCCACATATAAAAATTAATCTTATTGAGATAATTTGAAGCAAAATTATTCTCACAGTCGTGTTTATTACCCCCCCCCCCCCCGCCGACCCGAAGGGGGTAAGGGGGGGAACTTCGCAAAATCCCGTTACAATGGGTGTTGGATACACGTAAATAAGACGCATACGAAAATTTGTGACCTCAGCTCCTATAGATTTCCCCGAACGAATTTATCACTAAAAGGGGCGCTCGAATTTTCCTCCTCGTACCATCCCTCCAAAATCAAAAATCGCAAAAAACCAGAAATGAGTTTCTGGAAATATCCTGAAGACGTTTGGTGTTTTATTTTTTAAAATCTTTTTGTTACTATTGATAGAGATCTACACGAAAATCCGTATTTTTTTAAAATTTCCCTCCGAAAATCGTTTTTCCCACTTCCCCACCTTAAAAATGGGAAATCCCTAAATCGCAGAAAATGATTTTTTTGTACTCAAGTTTTGTCTCCCCATCTGCAATAACTTCACCGTGAAGCAATTTGGAGCCGAGTTAATTCTTATTAAAGTGATTTTTCCTCCCCCCCCCGCCAGGGGTGGAATAGGAAGGTATTTCGCAAAATACCGTCTTAGTGGGTATGAAGGTGCTAAATCCAATCTGCTCACCAAAATTTGTGACTCTATCTTCCATAGAATCGTTACGGCTGTGTTGATTCAGTGAATCAGTGAGTTTACTCTTTTATATATATAGATTAAACATTATGAGCAAATTTCTAATTTTTATAATTAGTTTGTCCTTCTATTGTTGCTCTGACTGGGGCAAATACGCATGTGCTGTCACGAAAATTTATAAAATATGACCAATAAATACAATCCCAATCTAAGAAAATAATGTAAGATATATCACTTTATTTGTATAAAAATCAATCATTACTCACATTATTTTGCCTCCCATTCATTTATGTAGTTTGTCGACACGAGAATTTGTCTGCGCGAGACTTTGTCCGTTTGGGAGGCGAGATACTGTCCATGCGAGATTTTGCCCTAGCTAGATTTTGTCCTCGCGAGATTTTGTCTTCGCGATATCTTGTATGCGCGAGCTTTAGTTTGTGTGATATTTAGTCCACGAGATTTTGTCCCCAACCCTTCGAAAACCGCTGTAAGCAGCGCCTAAATTTGATCTACAGATTCACCAGATTAAAAAAATTGTACTATAAAAAAATTTTTCTCACCAATCAGAAAAATGATGACGAAACAAAGATATTTCTTTAATGACTGTTTCTAAGCAGACTGAATTCACGATGGTCTGTTTCAGTGTTGGGCATAATTGATTAAAAAGTAATTGAATTACAATTGAATTACAATTATAATTATTTTACTGCCAATCGATTAACACGTAATTGATTACAAATAAATTGAATTATTACAAATAAATTGAATAAGTTATTCAATTTATTTGAAATCAATTACTTGTTAATTGATTGGCAGTAAAATAATTATAATTGTAATTAAATTGTCATTCAATAAATTTTTACTCAAGTGCCCAACACTGGACTGTTCACATATACATACGCTCTGATTTAGTAAGATGACAGTGCTTCACCTCTACTGTGGCAAAAAATAGAGCCAATTAGCTCCCTATGCCAACGAACTCTTGTCTCCCATATATTTTATAATCTTCTGAATATAAAATAATACTTTTTGAAATTTCAATTTGAAGTTCTTATCATGTAGCACTTTTTTGCATATGAATGCAATACATACTAACCCGACATCCACGGTTAAAAATTCCATATACTTAAAATTTCATTAAATACAAAATTTGGTAAATTTATTTGATAACATCTTACATATTATATATCTGATGAATAGCGTTTAATGAAGAAAAAAAAATGGATTAAAAAGATTGGATTTTTATAATGTGTTATTCTTAATCATATAAAAGAAAAAAACTTTTTTTTTTTTTTTTAACTTTTTTTTTATATTTTAACTAAGGTATATGTATGTACCGTAACAAATGCTTTAATCTGATTAGAAAAGATTTACTTCTGAGTTTTTTTTTTTTTTTTTCTCTCTGCAAAAAAGTCTTACAAAAATAATTTTAAGCTATGATTTTTTTTCTATATTTTTTCTTTCTTCTTTTTTTTTTAATTCCCAAATCATTTGAGAATTTCTATGAATTATGAGGCTAATCAATTAGGGAAGTTTTCTTATAGCAGTTTCCGGGGGAAAAAAAATATTTTCTGAGGAAAATTTTACCTTAAGATAATTACACCAATACTCACTCGAGTACCTTCACATAGATTCATAAAGATTAAGTAATAATAGTAATAACTTCTATAAAGAATCTT
Source organism: Salticus scenicus (assembly GCA_963930645.1). Lineage (NCBI taxonomy): Eukaryota > Metazoa > Arthropoda > Arachnida > Araneae > Salticidae > Salticus > Salticus scenicus. The sequence goes on along the minus strand of OZ005657.1, from coordinate 248,912,255 downwards.
CTGATATTTTAGACAAAGTTAATAAAACATATTTTAAATATTTCAAATACGGTTGTAAATCAAAATTATAACTTCCTTTTTTATCATTAGTTGAAAAATCGTTTAAAGTTTTACATTTTCAGATAAATTTTTAATTACGTAATGGCGTATAACCTTCGATGAATGACAGAATGGGGTTTTGCACATCGCTTTACAAATAGGTAATTCGAGTACTTTTGAATTACATTTGCTATTTCTGTTCTCCCATTTCTATCTTTATGGTAATGGTATGATGCAAATGATTTGAGAAAAATAAGTTTGAAAAGAAAATAAATTATGAAAAGAAACTAGCCTCTTTAAGATTATTTTTTATCATTACATAAATGGTGATGAGTTTTAAATTGTTCTTTTACATTCTGAAGCATGATAAAAGATGAGCTTGAATTTTTTTTTCACTATTATTTATTATGCAGGTATAAGATGATATTTAAAAAAAAAAAAAAAAAAAAAAAAAAAAAAAAAAAAAGTGACAACTAACGGGAAAAGTATCATGTTGCAATTACACTTAATGAAAGAATAATTGAAAATTTGAGTTACAAAAAGTGTAAGTAAATAAAAATTTCTCCTCTGAATGAAAAGTTTGACTAAGCGTTATAAAGTAACTGAATAACGATTATAAATAAATAATTGCTTAGACATATTTTATTTCATCAGTAATGCAGCTCACGTGTGTTACTTTTGCATCACAAAAAATTGTCATTGCTCGTCTGCTTACGAGATACATTTAAAATGAGGTAAAATAAATTTTATCTAATAATTTTTGAAAAGTCATTTAATAAATCTGTTAATTAGGGAGGTGAACATACACGCATCTTTAAATAAACTTCTAAAATCATATTATGGAAATTTGAAATGAAATCATTAAAATAAGAGAAAGGAAACAAAATTAGAAGGGATTTATCAAAATTAGAATTTTTATAGGCGAATATTTAACATACAATCAAGGTATTTTAATTTAATATGTATCAGAAATCATAATAAAACTAAAGTCGTTAATTAAAAAAATATAATTTAAAATAAAGCTGCTTAATTTTATTTATACAAAAACTATTTGAAAATTGCATTATTTTCATAGAAACAATGCAAATTCTAAAACATGAGTTTGGAAATATCAAATTCTTTTTCAATAGCAGTAAACTTACTGAGCTCATCTTTAATTTACAAATTAAAGGACGAATCGTAGGCGAAATAATTTCTGTAATTAGCTACATTAACTTAATACAAAACAAAAAAATAAAAAAAAAAAAAAAAAAAAGAGAGAGAGAGAGAGAGAGATTTAAATCGAAAGAAAAGGTTGGTTAGTTGGGTTTAACGTCGTACTAGTACTGCGCTATGGAGAATTGGCGACGATCTGGGACGCATTTCTAAGGATGATCCGGAGACATACCATCACAATTTTGATCCTCCACGGAGGGTATCGAAACAGAAAGGATTAGAATGAATAGAAGTAAGAAAAGGATAGAGTAAATATTGAATAATATTATTTATCCCTCAATGATTTTCGATGAAATATATTTAAAAAAAGAAGGCATTATATGAGAAAATTTTATAATATAAAAAATCTATAGAAATGGTATTTTTTTAATCAACGTCCTGGGAATCTATACTGATTTATACTTTCTGTTTAGCCTATTTTACAAAAATTCTTTCACCATATTTTGGTTAGAAATTTAGGTGATTTAAACGTGGTTTATGCATTTAAAAAAAATATTCTTTCCAAACTTTTTCTAGTGAATGATATAAATTCTAATATATATATATACTATGTCTGTAAATTAACTTTTCGTAAATAGCTTTTCTAGTCGATGATATATATGAAGTTTAGATATGCAACTATTAAAAATCATACAATAAACATTTCTAATTATTAAAAATATGCAATTCCTGTAGTACATTGTTTTTAATGTATAAAAATGTAACGTACTGTGAAAAAAAAAAAAAAAAAAAGTCAGCCTACAGCAGCACTAAATATCTAAAGCGACTGTGCTGCAAAGTACAACGCTATAGGTTACATAAGCCTTCAAAATTATATGTAATCACCCGTAACGAAGTTGTGTGTGAAGTTCATATAAACATATAAAGTGATTTAAAAAAAAAAAAAAAAAAAAAAAAAAAAAGATTTTTTTTTTCTGAGAATATGTTTTAAAAGCAGAGACTAGTGAAGCGGACAAAACCTGGTAATATACTTATAAAAAATATTACAATCTGAGTAATTTGAAAGCCAGAATTTGAAGCCAAATTTAGCTGCTATTTTTACATTGTCTTATGATCGTTGGATATTAAAGCACGCAACTCTAATGTTTATAAGCAAATCATTATATTAATTTATTTTCAATGGAATATATATATATATATATATATATATATTATTACTAAATATTATTTTAATCTGATGTTTACATAGTTTTGTTCAAATCATTTTTAACTGCATGTTATATTTTTATATTTTCATGTATAATTTAAAATATTCCAGAATAACGTTGCTTAGTTTAATTTTTCTTAGAATGAGAAAAGTAATTTTCATTATATTGATTAAATGTCACTGAATAAAGTATCGTTCGGTAGCAATTAGATATTTTTTTTTTTTTTTTTTTTTTGTATTTCATTTTATTAAAATTACTTTCGTTTACTAGTGTATGATAGAGGAATTATTGAATTTTTGATCAAATTTACGAAAGTGATAGCATGAAATATTGATAACATGAATATATTTTTTTTTTTATCCCTCTTGAGATTCACGTTAATGAGGTTCGACTGTTTATATTAATGTATAATTTTATTACAGCATGCTCCATGAAAAATAGTCATATTACATTTTAATTATACTATGTATACTCAACAATGCATCATTTGTAATACAACCAATTCAAATATTTCACAACATAACTGCTAAAAAAGCCTTTATAATGTATAAAAAACCTATAAAAACATTCTTTTATATAAATAGTAAAACGTTTCAGTTAGTTACATAATCATCCTTAGCTTTCGACTCCTCTTATTGAGTCTTCTTCAGAGTTATGTTATAATAAGATTCCACACATATATATATATAAGTTCAAAGATACATATTAAAAAAAAAAAAAAGTAAGTCCATTAATTTAAAATCCATAAGAGTTAAATTACTATAGAAGAATAAAATCCACATGCAATGTCTCTTCGTTTTTAAATATCCACATCCAAAATTTAAACATTTTCTGTAGTGACATATCAATGATAATTCTGCAAAATATTTGAATAAACTCCTTAAAATAATATGTGCAAATTCTATACATATTAAACTAATTACGATAGTGATTGAATTACACATTTTAACTCTATGTATATACTGATAAGAACTACTATATAATTATGTGTTGCTGCAACGTAAAGACATATTTAAGAGTTGTCAACTATATTATTAACATCCAGTGCATATTTCGAGTTACAATATCCGGTTTAAACTTTTCCTAAAGATTTTGAAAAATGCAGTATTAGAAATCCTATATTAGAAGAGACTGGACATCCAAAGAAAGTCGGTCATCATAATGCCAAATCGGAGTGATCCCCGACGAACGTAATGCTTTTTTCTTCGCGAATGACACTTAACTAGCCAACATAAATGGAAGAAAATTGTATTAAATTTGTTCAAAAAGCAATGCACAATATAAATATGTATTTTGTTTTCGTCTTAAAGAAAAGAAATTGAATAAATAAATGAATAAATAAATAAAAATAAAATAAATAAATAAAATAAAAATAACTTTCGATAAGATATGGTTACTTTTTCAACTCCGATCGGAAAACAGAGGATTTGTTTTGTTAAATATTTCTATATTAAGCAAAATACGTTGATTGTGAAAGTAATTCTACCATATTTTTTCTGAGGACATACATTTTATATTAAAAAAGTAAGAAAAAATTTAGCAAATATATGGTAATCTTAGTTTTTGTCAAGTAATTCATGAATAAATGTAAAACTACGGCAGAAAAAGGAAAATATTTTTTATTATTTTATAAAAATATTTATGTAATATTTTTACAAGCTAAAAATGCATAATTTATTTATTTCATTACGCATTATCTATATATATAAAAGAGCAGAGTCTGTGTGTGTGTCTGTCTGTCTGTCTGTCTGTCCGCTATAGAATCCTAGGCCGTTTCACCGAGCGGGACCAAATTTGGCACGGTTAATGTTTACGACCCGAGAAAGACAACGCCGCAAGCGATTTTACAAAATTCGCCCCCCAAAGGGGGGAGGGGGGGGCAAAACGTAATTTCACAAAATCCTTCATATCTCAAACAAAAAAACAGATATCCGTAAAATTTTTGCTTTAAAATATAGCTAATACAAATGTCTAAAAATCGGTTTCTGGAATTTTTGAAATTCGGTCCCCAAGGGGGGCAGGGGGGGCAAAACGTGATTTCACATGCGTAAGGGGGGGCTATGGGGCAAAAACAAATAGAAATACAGTTAGGCCGTTCAAAATTGGTACAGATAGGTTTAAGAGGCCTGCAAGTCAAATGGGGATATTTTCGATTGTGTAAAGTTATTAGGAGGGGCGAGAAGGGGGGGGGAGGGGGGGGCAAAAAAATAAAAATAGTGTCAGATCGTTGAAAATTGGTACATAGAGGTTTCCGATACTTACAAATCGATTGCGGATGATTTTGAATTTGTAAAATTATTAGGAGGGGCGGGTAGGGGGGTGGGGCGGTAAGGGGGGGCTATGGGGCAAAAACAAATAGAAATACAGTTAGGCCGTTCAAAATTGGTACAGATAGGTTTAAGAGGCCTGCAAGTCGAATGGGGATATTTTCGATTGTGTAAAGTTATTAGGAGGGGCGAGTAGGGGGGAGGGGAGGGGGAGGGGAGGGGGGGAAAAATAAAAATAGTGTCAGATCGTTCAAAATTGGTACATAGAGGTTTTCGATACTTACAAATCGATTGCGGATGATTTTGAATTTGTAAAATTATTAGGAGGGGCGGGTAGGGGGGTGGGGCGGTAAGGGGGGGCTATGGGGCAAAAACAAATAGAAATACAGTTAGGCCGTTCAAAATTGGTACAGATAGGTTTAAGAGTCCTGCAAGTCGAATGGGGATATTTTCGATTGTGTAAAGTTATTAGGAGGGGCGAGAAGGGGGGGAGGGGAGAGGGGGGGGCAAAAAAATAAAAATAGTGTCAGATCGTTCAAAATTGGTACATAGAGGTTTTCGATACTTACAAATCGATTGCGGATGATTTTGAATTTGAAAAATTATTAAGAGGGGCGGGTAGGGGGTGGGGCGGTAAGGGGGGGCTATGGGGCAAAAACAAATAGAAATACAGTTAGGCCGTTCAAAATTGGTACAGATAGGTTGAAGAGGCCTGCATGTCGAATGGGGATATTTTCGAAAGTGTGAAGTTATTAGGAGGGGCGAGAAGGGGGGAGGGGAGAGGGGGGCAAAAAAATAAAAATACAGTTAGATCGTTCAAAATTGGTATATAGAGGTTTTCGATACTTACAAATTGATTGCGGATATTTTCGAATTTGTAAAATTATTAGGAGGGGCGGGCTATGGGCAAAAACAAATAGAAATACAGTTAGGCCATTCAAAATTGGTACAGATAAGTTTTAGAGGCCTGCAAATCGAATGGGGATATTTTTGAAAGTGTAAAGTTATTAGAAGGGCCGGGGAGGGGGGGACAGAGGGTAAAAAGAAATAGAGTTAGATCATTCAAAATTGGTACATCGAGGTTTTCGATACCTACAAATCGATTGCGGATATTTTTGAATTTTTAAAATTATTGGGAGGGGCGGGAAGGGGGGAGGGAGCGGAAGGGTAAAAAAATAAAAATACAGATAGATCGTTCAAAACTGGTGCATAGAGGTTTTTGATACTTACAAATCGATTGCGGATATATTCGAATTTGTAAAATTTTTAGGGCGCTCATATATATGCATTCGCGCGTGCGCATCGCGCACGGGTCTACACTGCCGAAGGCAGTGGGGACCCGGTGCGACATTTTTCCCGATCAGAGTTTTTTTTTTTCTTTTTCTTTTTACATGATAAAAATTAACGCAATTTTGAGAATTCATTAATTATAATGATTCATTTAAAAATAGTGACCAGCGAAGCGGGCGTAGCCTGCTAGTTATTAATAATGACGTAATTATTTTTGTAAAAATATTAACCAATAATTAAAAATAAATATTTAATTAATAATAATTTGTCAAATTATTAACGAATTTTTTTAGAAATTATTATTATTAGTAGTATTATTTTTCATTTTTCTTATTTCATTGATTTTTTTCATTTCTTAGTTTTTAAAAATATTATGTAAATAAAAATAATAACTTATTTAAATAGTATTTATAAATTTTATATTGGTAAATATTATTTAAAAGAAATTTATATTTCATATGCTAGTAAATATTATACACCTTATTTTCTTTATTTTCATCAATTTATTTCAAGAAAACGGATACATTTTGCATATTAGCAAATAATCAAAAATTATTTTTTTAATATAGTTGTTTTAAATATGTATTTTAAAATATATTAGAAAAATACATGCCAATTTAGAAAAATACGTTTAGATCTAACATATTAAATATGTCGCAAAACAGAACTTAAAAACTAATAGCTAGCAAATAATTAAATTAATTATCTCATATGTTAGGAAATAAATACGTAAAACAGCATGCAATAAGTGAATTCAAAGTAATTAAAACATGATATAAAATAAATAATAATGCATTTTTATCTTTTAAAAATATTTAAAAATAAAAGTATTTTTTTTCCAAACAAAGTAAAAATGTTATAAAAAAAAGTTCTCCAGTTATGACGCAAAATAGTCGAAATTTCTTCTCAGCGAAATGTCAAGCAATGGAGCAACGGGCACTAAAATGGAGAATTTCATCAAAAAGCCGGCACACCAATGTCCAGTCTCTCATTAGCGACCCTTGACTGAGATTATCCAGGGTTTCTATGTAGCATTAGATTATTGCACCCTCTAGCAGAGAAAAAAAGTTTTTTTTTTTTTTTTTTTAAGAAGACTTGTTTGTATTGAAAATGATACATTGTTGAGTATAAATACTATAATTAAAATTAATTTATACTATGTAAACGAATCATTAAGTCATATTACATGTATTAAAAAAAAAAAAAAAAAAAAAAAAAAAAAAAAAGAAAATACATACATTTTAAATTCTAATGTAAAAGATACAAATAACAACAAACGAGAAGACGTTAAAAGTAAAATATTCATGAAAGAAATGTTATTTATAAAGCGTAGAAATAATAAAATAATAATAATAATAATAACAAATAAATAAACAAAAATCAGCCAGGTCTGATTAAGATTTTAAATTCTGGATGCTACGATATTCTGTTCATTGCCACATATTTATATAGTCCATATCTGTAAGGATTGAGTTGAAGACAAAATAATAAAATGTGCTCCATGCTTTGGAAATCATCCAAAAAGTCAGAGCAGTGGGGAATTAACATATTTGAATTTGAATAGGTGATAATTAATTTTGGCGTGTCCAGAAAGAATTTGGGTGAGTTTAAAAGTGTAGTTCAGATTTCTGTTTAGCTTTTCTTGCACCAATGGAAGAAACTTCTTTCTTATACTACTTTTATGAGTTTAAGACCAGTCAAAATTACCACAAGCTTATTGTCTGTTAAAATTTCTGCCTTTTTAAAATGATTTCGGGATCTTTTTAAAACTTAATGGAGAATCTGAATGAGCCGCTGCTTCAGAAAAAATCGTCAACGTTTTCATTACCAAAATTACCGGAATGGCCTCTGATTCATTCATTGCAAAGTTTAAAATTTTCTGCTGATTATTACGAAAACAAAAACGGATTTTATCAATTGTTTCACTGTGATATTTCAAATTTTGAATTTTAATAATTGCTATTTGTCTATCAGTATATAAAATTATGTTGTTAAACAATAAACCATTACTAAGCTTTTAAAAGCTTTCAGTACAGTAAATTCTTCTGCTTCATTATTAAAATTGTTCGAATGTAATGAAAATTCATCTTCTTTAATTACTCTGTCATTATGATAAACAATAAAAGCTCAGCGAATGTTAAACTTTATCTCCCTTCCATTCATAAAGATTGGAAGAATATTTTCCTTATCGAATTTATCAAGGGTACTTATTTCCCAGCGTGAAAACAGTATTTTGTAGTAATTTCAGATTCTGTATCATCCAGGATGTCTAGTTTTATCTTATGATAAATACCTGCAGTTACTTGAATTTTCAACCAAATTTAAGCAATGCCTGAAAGAGCGCAAGAAGCTTCGTAAGAAATCCTACGAAAATACTTTATTAAACGAAAATTAATTAACCTCTGAACAGTAATTAACTTACATCTGTTATAGTTTAAACCGTGAATACAAGCAAATATACCTCGAGGAACTTTCGCCTTCATATATAGCATATAAATAATGAAATTCCCATTCGTAAATGAATTATTTATCTGTGCTTACAAGTCTTGTATCAAAAATTATTTCATCTCATTTCGTGAACGCTTTTTATAATACAAGTATCTGTAGAAATATTTATCTCTTATCTTCCTCTTTTCTTAGGAAATAGCAGGAAATTGGAGTTTTAAATATTGAAAATAACTCTGTTATAACTTATATTAACACATATTTCAAGTTCAATTTCCGTGTTTGAGCTTGATATTAAAAGTATATCATCAGCAAAATTAACAATTTCAGTGTTCGATGGAAAATCAAACTTTAATAAAAAATTTAAAAAAAAGCGGTCCAGTGTGTGAATGTGTCTTCGTATCTGTCAGAGTATCCGCATGTCTGTGTGCCTGCGAGTCCGTTATCAAACTAACACAAATTTTAGGAAAAGTCCAAACTAAGTATTTTATAACATTATAATGTAGGAATATTGCTTTTTTTTTTTTTTTTTTTTTTTTTTTTTGTTTATTGAAGTCGGTCAAATAGTACATGGAACATTCAAAAGTATTCAAATACATTACGTCTTCGGACGAAATTTCTTGTTGGTAAATTTAAACATCTTTATACTGTGTTAAGCAAAGTAAAATATAGATATGTATTTTTTAAACACAAAATCGTGTTTTTTAGAGAAGTATCTGGATGACCGAGTTCACACGGTCGCATTGTAAAAATCATTCGTAGTGTACATACAGTGATTTGTTTTCAGATAATTATAATTGTTATTTGTTTGCAAAGGGCAAAGCGCGGAATTCAATTGATAACATTAAATGATACTTTGTCCGGAGATAAGGAAAATTTAAATCAAACTTTCATATCAAATCTCTAACTATATATATTTTTTTATCAAAATCCTTCAATCAGTTTCAAAGAAAACCAGATTTCTACTACATTTTGTTCTAGGGAAAGATCAGCGACGTTTATTTTATTATTATTATTACTATTTTTAAGAAGATTAAAAAAAAAAAAAAAAAAAAAAAAAAAGTATACCATTTAAAAACAAAAACAAAAGGGAAACCTCGAACTTTTTCCAAAATAAGCAAATAAAGAAAATTTAAAGATAAAGAAAAAGAAAATCAATGAAGTTTCTGCGTTTTTTTTTTTAATCCTGGGTGGTGTGCGGGTTACAAGTGAACGCTAACTACTAAACATGAGGACATTTCAGATGAAAATGTCATCTCAAAAATATACTAATTCAAAATATTTATTAAAATCATTTGAGTACTAAATATTTTCTGCCATATTTTCCTAGGGGAAACGCGGGATACCAGCTAAATGTTCTACAGAGAATGACAGATTTCTTTGTTTATATTTCCATTGTAAACTCAAAAAATACCACAATCTAAAATTTATATCAAGATAATTCCTATAGTTTTAAAAAAAAAACAATGTCTCTGACGCATTTTACCACGTGCAAAGTGAGGGTTAGTTGGTTGGTTGAATGCCTTTTTATGGCGCAAGGTCATCAGTAGGACATGCTGCGCCACACAAACAGGTAAAAGAATAAAAAGTAGCTTTTGGATGGGTTCACCCATCCAGAATGTCATTAAAAATTCACAGTAGAAAAAAGAACCAAGTGAGGGTTAACAATGAACGCTAATTTTCATGAAGATGAGAATAAATTAAAAAGGTTTCTCATCTCAAAAAAGTTTTAATGCTAAGTTTTTATTAATATAGTTAGAGGCATTTCCTAAAAAAACAGATTTCTGCAACGTTTTGCAATGAGCGGGAATAGTAAACGTTAATTTTCCTGAAGATTAGGACATTTCTGTTTGAATTTCCATCGAAAAAATTCGCAAACCTTAAATATTTATCAAAATCGTTTGAGCAGTTACCACAACCACAGTCCAGCCATACATTGTACGGTTAAGTGAGGGTTAATGGTTAATACAGGAGCGAAGGGAACACTAATCTTCCTGAAGATGAAGATACGTCAGATAGGTTTAGCTTACAAAAAAAAAAACTTAATTCTATGTCTTTATAAAAATTTTCGATTCATTTCTGAGAAAATCAAGTCTCTGGTATAATTTGAGTAAACGAAAAACAGTTAACACTGAATACTAATTTTCGGGAAAATGAGGATAAATCAAATGGATTTTTTATCTCAAAAAACACTTAACCCGAATTTTTTATCGAAATCGTTAGTGTCACTTCCCAGAGAACCAAGTTTCAGCATTAATTTTCAACAGGAGGAATAACGGTGAACAACGAAAACTAATTTTCCAGATGAGTAAAATGAATCAGTCAGGTTTTGTTGTATAAAAGCAGCCTCATTTCTAAGTTTTTCTCAAAATCATCTGAACCATTCTCGAGAAAACCCGACGTAAACCCTATTTCTGCCATACTTTTCAACGGTTGGAGTGAGGGTTAACTATGAACAAGATATTTCGTGACTATAAGTTGGAATTAGATGAGTTTCTCATCTCATAAAATTTTTAACCCTAAATTTTTACCAAAATCTTTAGATTCATATTTAAGAAAACCAGATTTTTGTCATATTTTACAGAAGACGGAGTGCGGGTTAACAGTGAACACTAATTTTCCTAAAGATTAAAATAAGTCAAATGGGTTTGTCTTCTGAAAAAGCTTTTAACCCTAAATTTTCCTTCAAATTGTGAGATCTATCTCTAGTAAACCCAAATTCTATCACATTTTGCAATGAACGGATAATGGATTACCAGCGAATGTCAATTTTCTTGTAGATGCGAAAGGTCGAATCGATTTCTCATCCCATAAAAATTTAACCCAAATACTTGCTCAAAATCTTTATATCAATTTCCGAGTAAACCCAATTTCTGCCATATTTTGCATCAGGAAGATAAAGGATTAACAGCAAACGTGAATTTTCCCGAAGATGAGGTTATGTCAAGTTGGTTTTATACAACAAAAACCCTTAATCTGAAACTTTCATCAAAATCATCGCATCACATTTCCGAGTAAACCCAATTTCTGTCATTATTGCAACCGGCTGTAAAAGGGTTAGTTTCGGTGCTAATTCGATAATGAATGAATATACCTATCAGCTTTCCATTTAAAGAATGCTATCCTTGATCATTTATCGGATAATCAGCCTCCCCGTTGTAAAATAAATTAAGCATTGTTTAAAATATAAATATAAATCTGCGAAATACATTTCATTAATAAATACATTTAACATTCTTCGAAATAAAGACGTAAAAATCAATCATAAATTCTTACAAAACAAAATTTTGCTTTCATTTATCATCCGATGTAACCCAACGGTACCCAAAGTACCAGTCAATGTAATAGATAGAGAAAGATTATAGAAATGTATATGAATGCATTTATGCATATATAATATATAAATGCATATATAGTTGCATTATCATTAATAAAGTATTATCAATCGATAAAAATATATTTAGGACATATGTTTAATTTTTGAGATAATATATATAAATAAATTCAAACACAACTAATGAGCTCATACAATGACGTTTGAAAATAGAGAAAAGACGCTAAGAGATGCCCTACTTGAACGAATACAACATCATGGAACCATTAATGCCATCTAGTGAGGATATAAAAGACTATATAGATTTATTACGTATAAGTACCGATGGCATTCGAAATTCACAATGTATTTTATTCAATTTTGAATTTAATGGTACTTTAAATTTCTCTCTGTATGTAAAGCGTTAAAGGCATTCTTGACTCATAGCCACTCACCACATTCATTATAGACGATAAATAAAGCTAATATAAGATAATAATTTAACATATTCTTGTAAGAAATCACTGACAGGTGGTCGTTTGATCTAAGAAGTCGGAACAGCTTTACAAAAAGGCACCCATTGCTATTGCCGATGTACTGCTCACCGGATGAGTCGATACTGCGAATCGTTACTCTGAATCATTTCAAAACATCAAAAATACATTTTAATAAAATAAATTATTGTTTCACTCTGGTGCTTGTTTTGAAATTCGCTGAAATAAATTAAGCATATTTAAGACTAGCTGACCCGTCCTACTTCGCCCGGATGAACAAATTTTAGTTAACGATGAATTGATATGCAAAAAATAAAAAAAATATCAGTTTGTATGTTATAGTCAGGCAATATTATCAACTGAAAAGTCAAAATATAATTTTGCATCTATTTTTTTCAATCAGTTGTTAAATGTTGGTAATTTTTACTTTATGTTATTTATTTATTTATTTCATAAAAAGAAGTCTTTACTCATGAATAAAAAATATTGAAAAATAAACCTATAACATGAATATGTGTTTGATAAAGTTGACGTCATAATTGCTTTAATTATTATTTATTTGTTCTTATAATATTAATTTCTATTAAACACAGAGCTTATGTGTTTTTAATTTTCTTAAATTTAACGTCCGCAAAGTAATCTGGTTATTGTTTTAGTAATGGTTCTCCATTAGTGATCGTTAATATTTTTTGTGATTTTGGCGGTGAATTAAAAAGGTTATCGCAAATACGTAACGTCCTTCGTGTGAAACGTCCTAGCTATTGCGTTGCCAAATTTTAAATATCGCCAAAGAAGCCCTATACAAAAGTAGATTTCTAACGCGAATGCACATTTAATTTATTTTAAATGAACCGTGTTTCCAATCAACATAATGAAACTTGCATAATCAAATGTCATTTGCAATTCCCTAGCGGCTGTATATTGCGCTACTTGCTTTCGGAAAAGATTTTATATCAATCATACTTGGCGGTAAAAAAAAAAAAAAAAAAAAAAAAAAAAAAAGGTTGCCAAGTTATCTCGCAAATATATTTAATTTTTTCCATAACTGATGGTTTTTAATAATGTATATTAAGGGAAAAATCAATAATATGAAACAATATTCGTATAATATATACTATTACAAAATCTGGTGTGAAACAACCACACGACTTCCATTACCCACTATTAAACGTATTATATACATTTCTTGGAGATATTAAGTACATGCATTTTTTTTTTTAGATTTTCCAGTAAGAGAAACTTGATACACGTATAAAGACACCTACAACAAAGTTTACATAGTGAGTTAAAAAATAAGGGGAAAAAATAGATAGTTATTTTTTTAAACTCGAATTACCGAGATCTAAAACTGAACTTCCTAATCAGGATGACCGTTAGTATTCCTGTAATATGCACGTAATACTTGAGAAAGTTTATCTAAATTGAATTAATGAAACAATTTTCAAGAAAATCGTTAGAGCCGTTTTTGAGATACCAACTTTTACCAAAACTTGGCATACTCAATTATTGACCGGAAAACAATAATTACAAACAAAAGGATATTTAGTATTAAGTTAACATGGCGAGTTTGAAAAAAATTCGTACAGCCGTTTTTAAAGTTTATATAGCAAATTTGAAGAAAATCGTTAGGGCTGTTTATGAGGTACGGGATTACGGTCCCATTTCCGGTTTTCGATGACCCAGTTCCGGTTTTTCAATTTTCACCAAAATTTGGAAAATTCATTTGGAAGATTTGTAGTTCTATCTTTATTAATTTTGGAGATATGACACCCGGAAAATTTCACACATTCGTACACACACACACACACACACTGACCAATTGCCAAAAACTACTTTTTTGGACTCAGGAGGCCTTAAAACATATAAATCAGGTGAAACTCTATATCAAATTTTTGGACCGAATACAATACTTCCACTACCTACGGTAGTATGGTAATTGAAGTAAAAACATATATCTCGTATTTAATACGAAAATATACAGATTTTCGTATTACGTTTTCGATCTCGAAATACAAAAATCGCCAAGGACGACCGATATCAAATCTATGCTTTGTTTTCAATTAAAATATTGAAAATTTGAATTGAAAATGTATTTTACCAAAATTTATTATAGCCTCTAGCACTTAGAGACAATGTAACCTTTGATTAGTATAAAAAAAGAAAGAAATAGAAATCGGCTTTTTAGTTCTAGCGATCGTTCTCTGCATATACATATAAACCTTTCCTCTTTATATATTAGTATAGTTCTAATCAACATAATGTAACTCAAATAATTAAATGCTATTTGCATTGCAGTAATGGTTGTATGCGCTATGTATATTGAGCTACTTGTCATAACTGTTAGTTGCTAATAATAGTCGTCAAATAAATTTAAACTTCTCAATCCGCGTTTGTAATGATCGATAGATGGCGCTCTCTGAGCTGCAGTTGTTAGTAAATATCATAGCCACGTGGATTTATAATTGTTCTTTCTCCGCCATTACATCATGGAGAATCAAATGCATAATATGATGATATGCAGTGGTGTGATAATTTCACCTTAGCTCACCAGAGGGCGAGCATTTCATTACAATCGCGGATTATTCTTTTAACAAATGCATAATGAAATGCAGACGATATTTTTTTAATTCACTTTTTATATTATTACTAGCGAGCTTCGCCCGCTAGCGGGTCAGTATTTTCAAATGAATCACTATAATTAATGAATCACTAACAGTAACTTTTAGTCCTAAGAAAAGAAATTAAAAAAAAAAAATCATTTCTGATCGGGTAAAATGTCGTCCCGAGTCCCAAATGCCTTCGGAAGCGCAGTCTTGTGCGCGCTGCGCGTGCAGAAGTTAAGGGATACACGCGCTGCGCGCGCGTACTCCTTCCCTGACTCTTCGTGCCCCCCCCCAAAAAAAATCATTTCTGATCGGGTAAAAACTCACACCGGGTCCCCACTGCCTTCGGCAGCGCAGACCCATGCGCGCTGCGCGCGCACGTGTGAAGGTATACGTGCGCTGCGCGCAAATATTCCTTCTCAAATCAAATTTTTATTCTTAAGAAAAGAAAAGAAAAAAAAATCATTTCTCATGGGGTACAAAGTCGGCCCGGGTCCCCACTGCCTTCGGCAGCGCAGTCCCGTGCGCGCTGCGCGCGCACAAGTTAAAGAATACACGCGCTGCACGCCCGCATTCCTTCCCTGACACTTCGTGCCCCCTAAAAAAATCATTTTTGATCGCGTAAAAAATCACACCGGGTCCCCACTGCCTTCGGCAGCGCAGACCCATGCGCGCTGCGCGCGCACCTGTGAAGGTATACGCACGCTGCGCGCACGTATTCCTTCTCAAATCAAATTTTTATTCTTAAGAAAAGAAAATTAAAAAAATTATTTCTCATCGGTTAAAAAGTCGGACCGGGTCCCCACTGCCTTCGGCAGCGCAGTCCCGTGCGCGCTGCGCGCACACAAGTTAGGGGATACGCGCGCGGTGCACGCCTATTTCTTCCCCACACTTTCAGCCCCTTGTAATTAACCTACGTATACCAATTTTGAACGGTCTTATTCAATTAGCTTAGATGCAAAAGAACACCTAATGAGGACGCCTCAAAACGTGTAAATCTGCTAAAAACTTTCGATAATATAAAAGAACTTTAAAATATATCTTTCGAATGATGTATTAAAAATAATTTAATCATGATTAGAAATTGAAATATTGAAATTTGAAAATATTACAGCGCCATCTGGCGGTAGAAATTTCTGTATTCCACTGTTCAATGCCAAATCAACAAAGCTTTCTAATGCTATATTACTTATGAAATTATTTTAATTAGTAGTTGAGATACAAAAGAAAACTGATTCAGGAAACCTCAAAACGTGTAAATCTGGTGAAATCCTGAATTCCATTTTCCATACTGTAAAAGTACTTTAAAATGCATATCGAATGACGCATTAAAAAAATTTAATCATGATTAGAAATAGAAATATTGTAATTTAAAAATATTACAGCGCAATCTGGCGGTAGAAATTTCTATAATCTACTGTTCGATTCCAACTCAACAAAGCTTTCAAATGATGTATTACTTATGAAATTTTTTTAATTAGTAACTGAGGCAAAAGAGAAAGCCATTCAGGACACCTCAAAACGTTTAAATCAGAAGAAATGTCGAAATATCGAATTTCTGTAATCTACTATTCAATTCCAAATTAACAAAGCTTTCAAATGATGTATTACTTATGAAATTATTTTAATTAGCAGCTGAGATACAAAAGAAAACCCATTCAGGAGACCTCAAAACGTGTAAATCAGGTGAAATCTCTAATTCCACTTTCGACACTTTAATTAGTAGCTGAGATACAAAAGAAAACCCATTCAGGAGACCTCAAAACGTGTAAATAAGCTGAAATCTCGAATTCCACTATTGCGATGCAAAAGAAAACCTAATCAGGAGACCTCAAAACGTGTAAATCGGGTGAAATCTCGAATTCCCCTTTCGATAATGTAACCGTTCTTTAAAATGTGTATCGAATGACATATTAAAAAAAAATTTAAACAATTAGAATTTTAAATATTGAAATTTTAAATTATTAGAGCTTTATGACACCTCAAAACGTGTAAGTCAGATGAAATTTCGAATTCCATTATCTACGGTAGTCGGTTAATGGAAGTAAATAGAAAAAGAAATATCTTTACCTTGAGTGTATTTGTGTCGTTTTGAAACTTTCATCCTCTTTCGACAGATAAAATGTCAGGCGTGTAAAGATAAAATTTAATTTGCAATTAAAATGTAAATCTTTTGTTTATTGACCAAAATCGATGAAATTTGAACTGCAAGTTTGTTTTGTGGTGTTAAGATTGTATACTAATTGAAATGTGCGAATTTGGAAAAATTGAAGAAAATAGAAAATTGCAATTTTTAATCGCAGTACAAAAACACGTGACCTCATTAAACACCAGATGTTTTTTCTTTCCGTTCAAGATCGTCTGCCAAGTTAAAATGCTTGTGATTTGTTGCCACCATTTTTTTTTAGTTTAGTTAATTTAAAAAAATCTAATTGTCCGATCGATAAGCCGTTTAAACCATCGGATTGAGAAAAAAAAAGCCCTTTCCAATGGTATCTTGTTTGTAACAATACGACTGATATTTCTAATCTTTTTTCCACCTTTTCCGTAAATATGTCGCTTTTTAAGCATTTAATCATGAATTCTGGGTCATTTTTCGGTAGACATGGGTGGACATTTTAATTAATATCTCCGCTAATTAGTGTCGCATCGCTTAGCGAATTATCGCGATGTCGAGATGAAGAAATTCTGCGTCTGTCGACACCGGTTTCGAGGCGATGCGACCATTAGCGCAGGAGCTTTAGCGGTCACAAGGCATTTCTCACAGACAGACAGACAGACAGAAAGAAAGACAGACGCGTACAGATTTTAATAATATAAGGAGATTCGCGAGAAAATATATTTTATTATATGTCGAAAAATGAATTAACCCGTAAATTTTTTGGGCAACAATTATAAAATAAATAATTTAATAAAAGTTTAGAAGTAACGCTTAGATCATTACATTATATCATATCATATCAAATTATATTATTAGAAAAATAAATACTTTAAATTTATAATGACGTCAGATTAAACGTGTAAGTTTAACATTTTGCAAAGCTTTATATGAATTTCAATTTAATTCACGTGCAAATTTCTTTTCATGTCAAGATATTTTAAAAACAAAATGTAAATGTTTCTTTTACGTTGGCAACAGCAAACTTTTTTAATATTTCATTATTTCCATTTCTATTATGGCTTTTATGGGGATTTTAATTAAAATGCTCAGATTTTAAACTAAAATTTATTTTATCAAAATTTAATATAGCCTATAACAATCAGGGATAGTGTAGCTTTTGATCAGTGAAAGAATTTTTTAAATCGGTTCAGTAGTTTCAGAGATTACCCTCCACAAACATACAATTTTTTGCGCTTTATATAATGATATAGAATAGATTAATAAAATAAACATTTAAAACAGTAATAGAAATTTGAGCTATTTCACCACAAAAAAAAAAAAAAAAAAAAAAAAAAAAACGGAGGGCTTTCAAGCTTTAGCACATAAAATTCATTTTTTTAAATTATATGTAACTTCAAGATTTTCCACAAATTTTCAAAATTACAGCCTTGCATGAATCTAAAAATGCGTGAAAACCTGTACTGAAGCAATCACAATATATATATATATATATATATATATATATATATATATAATTAGTGGATGCAGCTTATTCGTTGTGCACGAATCTGAAAATGCATGAAAATCCGTGCTACAGCGGTCAGTATTCTAATTAAAAAAAAAAAAAAAAAAAAAAAAAAAAATCAGTGGATATCCCTAATTCGAGGTGCATGAATCGGAAAATGCATAAAAAACTGTACTTCAGCAATCAGTATCCTGAAATTAAAACCAAAAAACATCACTGGATACCCCTAAATAATAGCTCATGAATCATAAAATGAATAAAAATCTGTACGGCAGCTTTCAGTATCCCGATATTAAAAAAAAAAAAAAAAAATTCACTGGATACCCCTAATTTGTGACGCATGCATTGGAAAATGCATGAAAATCTGCACTGCATTAATTACAACCATGCACTAATTTTTCCTTAAATAACTCCATTTATTAAAATAATAATAATAAAATACACTCGAAAAATTTATTTTTAAATCTCAAGAACGCATATATATATAAACATTACGATAAACATACACGAATGTTCGGCGCAAAAAGAAAAACAAAGTTCCGAGACGGTTAAACAAAGTTTCGATACAAAAGGTTACTATTAAAAAGTGTCGATACACTGAATCGCATCACAGCATCACAAATCGCCAATGGGTGCCCTATAGTAAAGCTTAGCCAAGAATTTTATTCCAATTATTATAATTTCAATTATAATAAGCAAATATTGTAATAATTTCTGAAATCAGATTGTTTTAAAAAACTTCTTATATTCTGATAATGTACTATAAGCCAAAGGAAAATTTGAAGAGCATTTTCTGTAATGTCAACATGAAAAAGACTTACAAGGAGAGGTCACGACATGGAAAACTAAGATCGGGACGAAATTGCGCAGGGTTGTAGTATACTATGAAGGTAACAATGTATAAAAGCAGTAGGACCCACTATTCTCAAAATTTGGAGAAAAAAGTGTTCAAAGTTTCAGTAATCCTTAAAAACAAGTTGTTTCGCAAGCCAGCTAGCGCCCGAGTGGCGTAATGGTAAAGCGCAAGTCTTCCGTTGAGACGATCTGGGATCGAAGCTACCTACGGAACTACCGTTTTTTTTTTCTTCTTTAATTTTTTATGTAATCTAAACTTTTTATTTATTTTTATTTTATTTTATAATTCAATTCAAAATTTGAAAATTTTAATAAAATATTATTTAATTTTTTTTAATAAAATGAAATAAATTTTTCTATTTTTAATATTTATAACTTAAAAATACAATAAATTTATATAACTTAAAAAATAAATTTTAGTTTTATTTTAACTGTAAAATAAGGTAAAACTAAAGAAATTGTTTTTAATTATTTATCTAAATATTTTATTTTATTTTAGGTATATTTTATTTTATTTTTTGAATTACAAGAAAAAAAAATACAGAGAAATGATGATTTTAATTGCATATATAATTACTATCCAAATTAAATAATTACTTCTCCAATGAATACAGTTTCTTGAAAAAATATAGTATAGGATTACGATGCTATTAAATTATTACAAGTAAAGAAATGTTATCTTTAAATGTAGATTTTAAATATTAATGAACATCGTTTCTTTTTTCGATAACGACTTCCCCCCCCCCCTTTTTTTTATCCTTCTGTGCACAAAATAAAATTCCACCTGCCCTTTATTATAAACAAGCTAGAAGCGTTTACGTAATTTATACACATTCAAATCAAATCAGGAAGCTCAAACCAAGATTTAAGTACACCTGCTAACTATTTTACACTTTGTTTACAGCTTGCTTACTTTTTAATTATTTAAATATTTGTCTGTTTTTCTTTATGTTTCTTTTAGGGTCTTGTAAAACTAAACTTTATTTTTTAAGTTATAGAAATTTATTGTATTTTTAAGTTATAAATATTAAAAATAGAAAAAGTTATTTTATACTCAAAATTAAATATTTTTTTATTAAAATTTCCAAATTTTGAATTGAATTGTAAAATAAAGTAAAATAAATAAAAAGTTAAGATTCCAGAAAAAGTTAAAGAATGAAAAAAAAAAAAAAAGTAGTCCCGTAGGTAGCCTGGAATCCAAGTCATCTGGTTGGAAGTAGAGATGGGCGTTATTTCACGTAACATAATAAGTAATATTATTATTGCATGGTAGCCTATTAGCACTGTAATATATTGCAAAAAATATCCTATTAAAAAATAATATATTCGACTTTATCTCTACACACGAAAAAAGACAAGAAATTTCTGGCGATAAAACTGATATAATACACCATTATACAAGTAAAAAGCTTGAATTATTTCTTTTATTTAATTACTTTATTTATTACTTTATTTATTTTATTTACAAAATACAAAAACAAAATTATGAACGCCGGCTACTACCGAAAATTCAAAGACTCGCATCAGACTTTCCGCGCAGATGTTCGAATCGATTCGTTACTTCATGTCTGAAAAAACAGGTCTGAAATCTCAGTAAGGAACACATACGATTTCATGCATCTCTGTTACTCTGATATTCTCAATCAGTAATTTCCATTTCCATGTTCATAAAATTATCGTTAAAAAAATAATACAGCTGCAGCTGTATTATTTTTTTAACGATAATTTTGTAATGATAATATTTTCTAGAACGCATTACGGAATATTCCTTGTGAAATATATTAATCAAAATAATTTTAATAAGCAAGATAATTTTAACGTTTAGGACAAATAACATCGTGCTGATATCTATACATATAAAAGAGTACTTCCACTTACTCACTCATTCACTCACTCACTCATCAACGCACAGAAAAATCTACTGGAGCCACTGACTCGAAACTGGGTCAGATTATAGAACACATAGTGTAAGCACCCCCTAAGAAGCGATTTTATGAAATTCGCCCCCCCCCTCAAGGGGGAATAGGGGGCAAAATGTGATTTCACAAAACCTTTCATATCTCATAGGAAAAAATATATCCGTAAAATTTTAGCTTTAAAATATAGTTAACATAAAAATCTAAAAATCAATTTCTTGAATTTTAGAAATTCGGTCCCCAAGGGGGGAAAGGGGGAAAACATGATTTCACATGTGCAAAACGTGGAAGGGGGCATAAAGCGGGAAGGGGGCATAAAGCGGCAAAAGTATATAAATAAGAGTTAGATCACTGAAAATTAGTGTTGTTAGGTTTTGTTGAGTCCCGATAAATCGATTACGGATAATTTTGAAAGTAAAGAATTATTACGAGGGGCGAGAAGGGGGGGGAACAGGGGTAAAAATAAAGAAATTCAGATAAAATGTTGGAAATTAGTATTATTAGGTTTAAAAGCCCGAGAGAACGATTGCGAGTATTTTTTAAAGTCTAAAATAATTAGGAGGGGCGGGAACGGTAGGTGAAGGAACATGCGTGCCTGTATACTCTGCCGCAGGCAGTGGGAGCCCGGACTGATTATTCCACCGATGAGAGAAGATTTTTTTTTTTTTTTTTTTTTTTTTTTTTTTGTATTTCATATTTATGTTTTTCCCTTAAGGTAATATAGTGATTGATTAAGAGTGTTGGACATAAATACGCGTGCGCAGCGCACAGTAGTCTGCGCTGCCGAAGGCAGTAAGGACTCAGTGCGAAATTTTTTCCAATGAGATTTTTTTTTTTTTTTTTTTTTTTTTTTTTTTTTCACATGATAAAAATTAATGCAATTTTCAGAATTCATTAATTATAGTGATTCATTTAAAAATAGTGACCAGCGAAGCGAACGTAGCCTGCTAGTTAATTTATAAATGCTTTTATTTGGTGTTGATTATTTTTCATGGGATTATAAAATCGTTTGAATAAAATGCTTTGATACCACGGTTTAACGAAATAGTGTTAATTTATGCAGCTAGCATGAGATAGGTAAGGGGCGATTATTAGACGTTGATTACTATTTCGTCATGAAGGTGAGGAATGAGATTACACTTGCTAGGTTTGGATTCGCTTGCGTACTGGAAACAGATGTTTCGGGAGTTTGGTAATTGAAAGGAAGGAGTGTTTGTTTATATTTTAATTGCTTGTAGCAGATGGAACTGAAGATGCGTAATGGCATACAGCATTTATTGTGGTTTTATTAAGAATATTGTTTAAGTTTAATTAAGAATAATTTGAGAAGAAAATTGAATATTTATTTATTTATTTATTTTTGCTGTTTAGCTTTTCTTCACTTTTTTTTTTTTTTTTTTTAAATCTGATTTTTTCTTGAGACTATTTTTTTAGATTTAAAATGAGTAAAGGTGTTAAGAATAGTTAATTATGCTCTTATGTTAAAATTAAGTATCTGAGAAAATACATCATTTTATGCAATTTTTGTAAGCAAAATCTATATTTTTAAACAAGTGTTTCTAATTTTAGAAAACATATTCAAAGTGACTGTTTGCTAAGTACGAGTGAAAAACACTAATTTTCTTGTCAATCTGGAAAGTTCAAGTTCTTCGGAAAATCGAAAGAAACAGTCACTCGGTAGTTTAAAATCTGGGATGCTTAAAGATGTTTCTTTAAAATTTGCTATTATTATTTAATTGTTTCTTAATTACATATATGACTTATAATATGATAATTCTTTTTTTTTTTTTTTTTTTCAGAAAACGGCTCTCGTGTACATGTTTCTTGATATTATTTGAAATATTCTGTTTTCGTGTTTAAAGGAATTAATTTAATGAACCTTAAGCTTACTCGATTGGGACAAACGTTTGTGTAAAATTTTGACTCTACCACTATTTCATATCAGCGTTTTTTTTTTTTTTTAATTGAAGAAATTCTAGTGTTAAATAAAGTGAAGATTACTATTCGAAAGCACTGGGACTTAAAAACATGAACCGCATCCACTATATAGGACACATTATATATTGTATATCATCCAGAAAGGATTAGAAAGACATTAGCCATATGTAAACTAAAAGTAATAGGTTATAAAATTAATATGTTGCAAAAACCTATTACCAAAGGAAGTATGGAACGAAGTAACCTATTACTGAAAAGTAACTATTTATCCCATCTCTAGTTGGAAGACTCCCGCTTTAGGATCACGCCACTGAGGCGCTTACTCGCATGCGAAATAACTTGTATTTAAAGATTAATAAAACTTTAAACGCTTTTTTCACGAAATTTTGTGGATAGTGGGTCCAACAGCTTTAATATGTTGTTACCCTCATAGTATACTACAATCATGCGCAATTTCGTCCCGATTTGAATTTTCCATGTCGTGGCCTTTCCTTGTTAGTATTTAGCTGATATTTTACATGAGGTTTGAAACTGTTGTGGGAATCAACAATTGGTGTCGTAGTATTGTGGGAATACGTGATACAGGTCTCTATCAAGAAAGAGAAAACGATTTACTTACAAATATTTGATAGTTTTTTTGTTCAATAATTAAGACACTAGTTTTTGCTATGAAAATTTACCTACTTTTACGTTTGAGTTTGTGATTATTAATTATCTCAATTTCTGAAATAGGCGATTACTAGTAAATATGTCTATGTTCATAAATATGCAGCACATTCTGTCTCATTAATAAAGTTCAGAACAATCCCATTAAAATTAATTTTCGTTTCCACATGCATATAAATAACATTCGGGAAGGGATACTCGTAAATGTATTTTGAATAAAAGAGAAATCTTATCCATATAACCTTTTGTTTTCCAAACCATATCAGTATAAGGAGCCTAAAAGATTAGAACACCAAAAATATTTTTTTTGGGGAAAAAAAGATAAAAAATTAAACATTTTGAATATTTTGACGTTTTATTTAAGCTGTTATGCACCTTGGTTCAAAAGTTATGAGCCAAATTGTAATTAAGATCAAGACCAAAATTATTGCATTTTCCAGTTAATCGCTTACATTCTTAGAAGTGCTTCTTGCAAATATCTTGAAAAAAAAAAAAAAAAACTTCATTAACTGTTAATTTTTTTTCCTACCCGTTTATATAAAATAGAATATTAAGAAAATAAATCCGTATTTAATAAAACTAATTTCATTTATTTAAACATTTTTAGTAAAATGTTAGAATTGTTTGAATTTTTAAAGTTGTACATATTTTAAAAACTAGTAAATTTTGAAATATCTCAAAACCATTAATTCGTTCTATGAAACAAATATATGCAAGCATTTGAAGCCATAAAAATTCTTTTAGGATAACTTTATGGCAAGATAACTTATGGATAGTGACATATAACTAAAAAAAAATATAAAAACTTCATTTAACTGGTATTCCATGTATTTCATAAACTATTTAATATGTAAAAGATTTTTAGCCATTTAATTTACTCATGAATAACGTTGTAGGAAGTGTACCAATTCCCAAATCTGTACTTTACCATATCTCTTTGTAAAAGAGATTTCTTTAAACAATATTTATATTTTCATCTAGCATTTAAAAATCAATAGATCTTTTAAAGAACTTTATAAAAAGAGCTGAGCAATAAAAATTTTCTTTTAAAAGGTCTTAAAAACGGCGCACAAGTATTTGAAAGGAATAAAAGCTCTACCAGTATTGTGATATTTTGTTACATAGATAAATACGATCGAAGTCAGATTATCTATACACGCCATAAACTTCTTAAATAAATGATTTCTTTAAATGTCTTTGACATATGTATTCATACAAAGTATCATAAGACAGAATTTCGAAATCCTAGCTATTACCATACATATACGCCCACTTAGAAGTTTCAAAGACAGAAAAGTTTTACATTTGAAAAGAGAAAATAGCACACGAAATTTATTTATTTGTAATGAAACAACATCTGTGACTTTAGTTTCTGTTTATCAAATGTGATCTAGTAGATGAATACATGCTTTGAACTGTGAAAAATACACTGGAATGAAAAATGTCGACCACATATCACTGAATTGTAATATTGAAATATAAATTAAATCTAAAATATATTCTTTAAAGACAATTTTATTCCTTTTATATGTTAAAAAAATGTTAAAAAGGTATATATTTCAATAGTAATTTTTCAAAAATAATTAGCCCCTCTCTACGAAATATAAGTAATCTAATCTAGCAGAATATTGAAAGAATATTTTTATAGATAAGATAGAAGATATTAGCGCGTTTCAAAATAACTATATAACTTTGAATAATTGCTCTTGTCTGCTGCAACACAAATATCACAATTAGATAATACTATATAACCCATTGTTACGTATTCGGGGTTCGTGTATTGCCCATAAATGAATAACAGGTGTTTGAGAGGCTTAAAATTTATTTACAGAATATTCTAGAAGATTAAGCATTTGTCAACCAAGTATGAGCTTCAAATATACTAGTAAAAGCCGTTTAAATAATAGCTGACAACATAAACATAACAGCATAAACTGTGTCAGAGGCATAACGCGCAGCATAAGCTGTATTCAATAACAGAAGCTGAGTCAACGATAGCTCCTAACACTTCAAACACTTGGCCTCAGCTGAACCCTCACAGCCGAAATACAATCATATTTAAAACTTTTCTCGCCAAGCTCGCTAAAAAAATCCGCCAAGGGGTGATAAAGGCGCCAATATGGTGTCATGTTTGTCGCCAAGAGCATGCCTACTTTATGAAGTTTTTAACGCCTTTCTAAAGAGAAACAAGCAATTTTAATGCCAAATCAAGGCAGAAGCGTAGAATATGAAACTGAAACAGAGAGTAGAAAACGACTAAGCCTCTTTAAATAAAATTACATAAAAAACAACTATTATTTACAAATTTGTAACATTGGCCCCCTCCCAAGGACTGCAGATCCCGGTCAGTACAATTGTTGGTCAGAATGTAAACAGTGGCTTATATAGTCAAACAGTAGCTTATATAATGGTGAAGCGTGTGCAGATTCACCTAGTTGGCGCAGTTGGCGCGAATCGGCTAGTGTGGTGAATATCGTTGGGAGCGAGGCTCAATGAATGCCTAAAGTGTCCTCGTAAGGACTTGTCCTTCTGACTGTTCAAACGTAGAATTAGAGGGAACTGAGGTGAAATGTATCGAAATTGAATAGTCTAGGACTTTTCCGGAGAGAACGGGAGTTTCGTAATCCTTGTCTACAGCCCATAGCCGGGCTAAATGTTTGTTGTTGTGTGATAGTAGAGTTACTATGGTAGCGTTCAAGACATCAATTTCGGAAATGGGACTTTACTGGAGGGAGCGAATGGGCTCCCTAGATTTTGGGACGGTTGATGGAGGGCGCTTGCATCTTGACCATATACAAATATGTACATTACACATATACAAAGTTAAAAATAATGATTACCATGATACGATATGTTAGCCTATCATAATGCACTATCATCGATTTTGATGAAGGTGCTTTAGTAATACGTACCACGACGTTATTCAGTTTTTTAGAACTATATGGGGACCATCCCAGTTAGACTGTAACTAGAGAGAAAATTCTTTATTTTGAACAGGGTTCCACAATCAAACTTTGTCCCTTCTTTGAATTTGCGTTGTGTAAAATTTATGTAATATCTTGTCTTCATTCTGTCCTTAATCTTGGTTGAAAGGTCAGCCACATGAAAATCCGTCTATCATTAGACTCCAATTTTCTGTACAATACGCCATTTATAATGTGAGGAGAGTCCCAGAGTGCCCAGTAACATTTCATGTAGAGCCTCTATGTGAAAATCCCTTGCCATTTAGGCTGCTGGATGACACTTTGAATTCTAGTACTGGCTTTATGACAGAACCTCCTCACTCGGACTGTCTGTCTTCTTTATCGCACCATGAATCCTGTTTCAATGGCTTAGAAATCGTTGGCCTACAGGATTCTTGAAATTAAGCGGACACGTTAAAGATATGCGATCAGTCAGAAACAAAAATCTGAATCTCCTGCCATAGAGATAATGAGGAAAGTGTTCTATGGCCTTTAAAATGGTGAGTAGTTCCTTTTTGGTGGCTAATATTTAAGTTTTTACATGTTACTAAAGTAATTCGTATTAACATCTTAGTATATCATCTACTAATGTGATTATGTGCGAGCTCGTTTATTAGGTTAATTCAAGTACGAAAGTTAATTCAAGTCCGGTGAGCTCGCTACTTTATAATTTCTTAAGATTTAGGTCTACACTTGTGTTATTTAAGTTCAATACACATATGAAAGTCTCAACATTTCCCGCCGTTAAAGTTTAAAATAAATAATATATGTTTTTATATGACTTGTCTTCATTTGCATTAGCTAGGTACTTAAGTAATTAGGATTGTTGATACAAACAGGCCTGATAACCAGCCCTTACAAATTCTTAAGCTATATCTTTTCTAAAGATTCTTACGTTGACTACAGTACGAATAATACATGCAGCAAGAAATATTATTAATTTATATGTAAACACAAAGTTCATTGTAGTCGCAACACATTGAGAAAATATGAAACACTACAAAGTTCATTACTTTTCCGCATTGGGCAGCATGTTTTGGCATGTACATCTCTTCCTCAACATCAACACTTAATCTCTGGATTCTGAGCTTCTTTACTAACCTAAAAACTTTGGAATCTCCAAGTGAGACCTGTCAAATTTTTCTTTATTTTCTTTAGATCAGTCTGAGAATCATCCAAAGAAACTGCACTGATGCTGACACTTTCTTTACGTGGGGCTTATTGGGCTGCCTCAATCGTCGGTGCATGCTCCAAAGCTGATCCTACATCCTTCATATTCAAGAATATAATGGTTTTTTAAAGTCTGTGGATCTTGCATGGCATCAGTGGAATATTAGGGGCCAAATTATCACGAGTTTCATTGTGGTAATCTGAGACAGCCAAGTGTAAAAGTCTCTGAATACCTGTAGCAAGCTCTTGTAAACTTTTATGTGTTCAATGAATAGGCATTTTAACTGCAGAAGACTATATTCCTTGGAGTTTTCTTTCCAAAATGCAGCTTTAGTGCACTCTTCAGAGCCTCGAATTCATGGCACTGCTCCTTCGAAAGAGGTTCCAGGAAGCCAGCCGCGTCGCCCCGTAATCATGCTGCTAAATGAAGAGTCTTGATATTGAGTCCATTCATTAGCTGTGACTACGTTGGAAAATTGTGTGCTATACACCTTCCAAAATGATTTGCTGTCATAGAAAGCTTTATTGACTCTCGATTTTGTACTCGCTCAACTTTTGTTACATCGACATAAGACATCAATGGCAACATCTCTTTCAGACTCCCAATATTCTGATGCAATTCGCTGCCAAAACATTCTTCAAACTCCTTCTCAAAATATCCTTGCGAGTTCTATTTGTAATTGTCTTGCACTTTACTTTCGATTTCTTCCCTCCCTTTTTTTAAATTTGTTTTTTATTTCAGAAAATCTTCCGTTCAACTCGTGATCGATATTTTCTTTTCTTTATGAACTTTACGTTCTACCTCTACTTACAATTCTATTTCCCATAGTTGGAAGCTTTTCACCTAACATCACTTTCACACTTACAAAAAAACCTTCACTCATAACAGTTCTTCCTTCATTTCGTTTTGATTAAATTCAGCTTTTCCTTGTATAGATTTAATTTTTTCGTTTAAATTGCCTTTCATCTCATTTTGCCCGATTTTCACTAATTGCTGTCTTGCTTTCATTTCTCCAGCAAATCCGGTTTTTAAATCGTTCATCTGAACGGCCAGACCTTCTAGATATTTCTTCATTTATTTTATCCATACCTTAACTTATAACCATTAAGCAGATAATCCCACACCTAATACCAGTTTTGTTACCCACTCGGGATTCATGTACTATCCGTGAATAAATGACAGGTCTTAGAAAGGCTTAAATTTTATTTAACGAATATTCCAGAATATTAAAAAACTGTCAACCAAATATCAGCGTCAAATAGACCAAGGAAATAATTGAAAATATAAACATCGCTGCGAAAATTGAATCATAAGCATAACACCCAGTATAAGATGTATTCAATAACAGAAGCTCAGTCAGAGAAAGCTCCTAACACCTCAAAGCAAATGACATCGACTGAAACCTGACATCCGAAATGCAATCCTATTTATAATTTCGTATATTTCTAAGACTTTCTGGCTATTGCGTGAAATATTCGATTTAAAGCTTCGATAATTGATACATCGATAATAAAGGTTTAATCAACAAGCTCGCCAAGATAATCACCAAAGGGCAATGAACATGGTGCCAAATTCGTCGCCAAGAGAATTTCCGCATTGATGAAGCTTTTCAATGGCTTTCTAACGAGAAATAACTTATTTTAACTCTTTAGGAATTTCCTATATATTTTTCTGTTTTGCACAGTCAAAGGAAATAGCTGGTGTGAATAATTTTTGAATTATCTACTTTTACTTTCTCTTATCCATATATATGTTAGAGAAATTATTGTTTTACGGTCAAATTTTTGAAATTGAGTTTTTGTTATATTTCAAGTTTTCAGATCCACTGAATTCAAAAAACTTTCTTTTAGCGGATGGTCTCTCTGTGTGTGTCTGTGTGTCTGTTATCAGCATATCTCAAGAACGAATAACAGCAGGACGTTGAAACTCGGCATCCTAATTCTACATCATATAGGGATCCCCCACTAAACTTTTCATTGAGATCAAGTTTCGTGTGTAAAGGCACCCAAGAGAATTCAAATACCGGGCGTCCCATTTGTCTGTAGACATTTAAAAAATTCATAAAAGTTGAAGGAATTGGTGGATTTAAACGTGATTTGCAAAAAAAAAAAAAAAAAAAAAAAAAAAATCATAAAGGGGGATTTTTTTTTTTTTTTTTTTTTTTTTTTTTAAGAAAAAAAATATTTAAAATTTCGTCGAAATAGGGCGCTGTGCGTGACAAAATCATGAACTTCCATGAAAAAAACTATATTTATTTCCATGCAAATCTTGACAGACATAAATTCTATTGTATGTGTTCGCTATCACCACAAATTACAGTTTGCAAACGAGTTACAACACCACTACGGCTTCTGTCGTCAATTCTTAGCTCAGAGAAAACATCTTCACCAAAAACACTTTATACACCATGTCAGAATCACAATTAAATCTTACCGTATGCACACGTAGGCAGAAACAAGAAATAAGCTGCATTAACTGTAAAAAACCATGCAATTTATAGGACTCTTATTTGCATATCTCTTGTTTCGCGTCCATGCAGTGCTCTCTTTCGACAAAAATTTTATCTATTTTTTCTTTCTTTACCAGAAATTTTTTTTTCTCTTCTCTAGAATAACTTTTCCACAAACCGCGTTCTATTCTAGCCAAATCCTTCATTTTTTATGAATTTTT
Organism: Salticus scenicus; assembly: GCA_963930645.1. Lineage (NCBI taxonomy): Eukaryota > Metazoa > Arthropoda > Arachnida > Araneae > Salticidae > Salticus > Salticus scenicus. Next base: position 248,881,636 of record OZ005657.1, on the reverse strand, counting down.
AAAATGTCTCCAGACTTATGAAACACCCGGTACGTTACATCTATAGGAGAAATTGCAGGTAAGTAGAGTTTAGCATCTATAGACTGCACTAAAACAAATGAAATTAATATGTATTTTCTTGTATGCGTAAAAACAGGTTTCGTATAGAATATGAAATGAAAATCATTCACCGTTCTAAGTTGTCATTTGTCACAATATTGTTTGGATTGCATAATTATTTGAGAAATTTATCATTATTATGATTTTGCACAGTGTAGTGTGGATAGTATTAATTTTATGAATCATTAAACAGATATGTTAAAAGACTGCTAACGCTTAATGTTATTACCAAATAAAGGGAAACGAGAAAAATTTAAATTTTACAAACTGACTAGGCCTCTTTAAATAAAATTGCATAAAGAACAATAATTACTTACAAATTCGAAACATATTAGAATAACTTACAAACATGCACTGCATGTAACACATTTTATGCACATGCAGTATGTATAACATAAACTATGCTACAAGAACTTTTTTGTAAATGTTAAAGGTAGAGATTTTGAAAAAAAAAAAGTTTCTAAGATCATTGTAACATACACTTACTAGCACTTAAGGAAGCAGAAAGACTAAAAATAGTACTAATAAACATTAAGCTGCATTAAAGAAAATTTCAAAATAAAATTACATACATCTAGGGTTCACACTACCAATAATATTAAGTGGTCCAAAAAATCACCTGTATTATGATTTAGTTGTCGAAAAATATAAAGTTGTAGGAAACATATTCAATTGCACAATTTTTATACGTATTTCTTCAGTCCGAAGCAGGACACTTTGGTCCCGCCGTTTTGGTCCCGCCACTTTGGTCCCGCCATTTTGGTCCTGCTGTTTTGGTCCCGAGGAAATTTTGGTCCCTGGCCATTTTGGTCCCGAGACATTTTGGTCCCGCTAATTTTTTGCTATTTTTTAAATATATATCAGTTTTTTAATATGATAGCCTATTTGTTGGTATGGGAAAATTGAAGTGTTCTTAGAATATCTTTAATTAAAGAATATCTTATAGGTAAATACATAAAATTTCGACATTATGATTGCTTTCTAGCTATTGAGATTCGGAGAATTTTGTTCTGATTTTTTACGAACATTTAATATATTTAAACATTTTTTTTATGCAATTGCACTTTCTTTTCTTCTCTCTCTCTCTCTCTCTCTCTCTCTTTTTAACTGAGATCTTTTTTTTTTTTTTATTTAACTTGTTTTAATTGTAATTTGATTTTTAATTTACTATTAGTGACAAAATTTTGTGATTTTAAAAGTATTGCTAACAGTAACAACAGTACCGTCTTATTAAAAAAGAATCATCATTTGAATATATTTATTGATAAAGTCTGAATTAATTTAAAAATAATAAAATACAGAAAAAATTTGTTAAAAAAAAGGGAAAAAGAAAGAAAGAAAACCTTAGGATATTAAATATAATTTTTTTTAGTGACAAAATTCTGTTTCTTTCAAAGAACTAATTGTAATTATTGATCTGCTCCCATCATAGACTCTTCTTCATAAGCATAAGATTGTAATCATTTATGAAACGTGTTTGCTTTTAATCATTTATGAAGTTTGTGAATTTACATATGAATTTATTCATATATATATATATATATATATACATATACTAGCTGACCCGACAAACGTTGTTTTGTCATATAAATTATTTCTAGAGAATACTTTGCTAGAAAAAAATAACTAACTTATGCGTGTTAGGATGCGGTATATAAGTGGAAGATGTATGGAGCGCTGTGAACGGTGAAAGAATATAAAAATAACAAAACACCAATCATTTATTTTTTTAATTTATTAAAATTGATTCTTTAAAATTATATACATATCGCTACTTATAACAATATTACTAAAAAACAGTATCATTCCCTTAATGCAACAGAGTGTACAATATTTTTTGTTATCCCATCTTTCGCCAATACAAACAAACTGGATGGTTTGCCCACTCGAGAGCCACGTATAATTGTCCGTGTGAAAAACATGATGTGCTCAAATCTAAGCCACAGACAGACATCGTTTGGTCCTGAGACTTATTGATAGTCATTGCAAATGCCAATCTAATTGGAAATTGAGGGCGTTTAAATTGAATTGGCACATCTGTGGGTATAATAGGAATTCGCAGTAGTAATATATTTTCACCTCGGAATTTGTCATTTAAAATGATGGCTTCGATAACATTTTTCATTAATTTTTTTATGACTAATCGCGTGCCGTTGCACAACCGTGGTGGGTTCAAATTACGAAGCAAAATAACCGGAGATCCAACCTTCAGTTGTAAAATATGCGGTGGCATGCCTGGTAAATCCAATGAGTTTAAAAACTTTGTTGGATAATTTACAGCTTCGGTGGCATCGCAAACTGTATCATTAGATTTGTATGACACCAAGTCTCTTGGTAACAAATGTTGTATCTTGAGATTCAATTCGTTGACGTCCACATTTTTTGCTGCTAAAATTGCTCTTTCTGCCAGCCACTCATGATTTGTGTATCCTCTGTGTACATCGGTAAATATCTGGTCAATAAGAGCATCTTGAGAATCAATGATTGTGCAGAAATCGGTCGGTAATTTTATGCATCCAGTTTCATCTGTAGTAACTTTTCCATCGCCGATATCTAACAATTGTTTTGAGAATAATTCAGCGGATGGATCTTGAAGCTTTTGAACGCACAAATTTACTTTCAGTTGTACTTTTTCAACATTAAGCCACAATGACGATGATTTTAAGCACGCGTTGATCTCATCAGCGTATGTTGAACACGGAATAACGGGAAATGCTTGTCTGAAATCACCTGAAAAGAGTAAGAAAGTGCCGCTAAATAGTTTGTCGTTGTAAAGCGTTAAAGGCATTCTTGACTCATAGCCACTCACCACATTCATTATAGACGATAAATAAAGCTAATATAAGATAATAATTTAACATATTCTTGTAAGAAATCACTGACAGGTGGTCGTTTGATCTAAGAAGTCGGAACAGCTTTACAAAAAGGCACCCATTGCTATTGCCGATGTACTGCTCACCGGATGAGTCGATACTGCGAATCGTTACTCTGAATCATTTCAAAACATCAAAAATACATTTTAATAAAATAAATTATTGTTTCACTCTGGTGCTTGTTTTGAAATTCGCTGAAATAAATTAAGCATATTTAAGACTAGCTGACCCGTCCTACTTCGCCCGGATGAACAAATTTTAGTTAACGATGAATTGATATGCAAAAAATAAAAAAAATATCAGTTTGTATGTTATAGTCAGGCAATATTATCAACTGAAAAGTCAAAATATAATTTTGCATCTATTTTTTTCAATCAGTTGTTAAATGTTGGTAATTTTTACTTTATGTTATTTATTTATTTATTTCATAAAAAGAAGTCTTTACTCATGAATAAAAAATATTGAAAAATAAACCTATAACATGAATATGTGTTTGATAAAGTTGACGTCATAATTGCTTTAATTATTATTTATTTGTTCTTATAATATTAATTTCTATTAAACACAGAGCTTATGTGTTTTTAATTTTCTTAAATTTAACGTCCGCAAAGTAATCTGGTTATTGTTTTAGTAATGGTTCTCCATTAGTGATCGTTAATATTTTTTGTGATTTTGGCGGTGAATTAAAAAGGTTATCGCAAATACGTAACGTCCTTCGTGTGAAACGTCCTAGCTATTGCGTTGCCAAATTTTAAATATCGCCAAAGAAGCCCTATACAAAAGTAGATTTCTAACGCGAATGCACATTTAATTTATTTTAAATGAACCGTGTTTCCAATCAACATAATGAAACTTGCATAATCAAATGTCATTTGCAATTCCCTAGCGGCTGTATATTGCGCTACTTGCTTTCGGAAAAGATTTTATATCAATCATACTTGGCGGTAAAAAAAAAAAAAAAAAAAAAAAAAAAAAGGTTGCCAAGTTATCTCGCAAATATATTTAATTTTTTCCATAACTGATGGTTTTTAATAATGTATATTAAGGGAAAAATCAATAATATGAAACAATATTCGTATAATATATACTATTACAAAATCTGGTGTGAAACAACCACACGACTTCCATTACCCACTATTAAACGTATTATATACATTTCTTGGAGATATTAAGTACATGCATTTTTTTTTTAGATTTTCCAGTAAGAGAAACTTGATACACGTATAAAGACACCTACAACAAAGTTTACATAGTGAGTTAAAAAATAAGGGGAAAAAATAGATAGTTATTTTTTTAAACTCGAATTACCGAGATCTAAAACTGAACTTCCTAATCAGGATGACCGTTAGTATTCCTGTAATATGCACGTAATACTTGAGAAAGTTTATCTAAATTGAATTAATGAAACAATTTTCAAGAAAATCGTTAGAGCCGTTTTTGAGATACCAACTTTTACCAAAACTTGGCATACTCAATTATTGACCGGAAAACAATAATTACAAACAAAAGGATATTTAGTATTAAGTTAACATGGCGAGTTTGAAAAAAATTCGTACAGCCGTTTTTAAAGTTTATATAGCAACTTTGAAGAAAATCGTTAGGGCTGTTTATGAGGTACGGGATTACGGTCCCATTTCCGGTTTTCGATGACCCAGTTCCGGTTTTTCAATTTTCACCAAAATTTGGAAAATTCATTTGGAAGATTTGTAGTTCTATCTTTATTAATTTTGGAGATATGACACCCGGAAAATTTCACACATTCGTACACACACACACACACACACTGACCAATTGCCAAAAACTACTTTTTTGGACTCAGGAGGCCTTAAAACATATAAATCAGGTGAAACTCTATATCAAATTTTTGGACCGAATACAATACTTCCACTACCTACGGTAGTATGGTAATTGAAGTAAAAACATATATCTCGTATTTAATACGAAAATATACAGATTTTCGTATTACGTTTTCGATCTCGAAATACAAAAATCGCCAAGGACGACCGATATCAAATCTATGCTTTGTTTTCAATTAAAATATTGAAAATTTGAATTGAAAATGTATTTTACCAAAATTTATTATAGCCTCTAGCACTTAGAGACAATGTAACCTTTGATTAGTATAAAAAAAGAAAGAAATAGAAATCGGCTTTTTAGTTCTAGCGATCGTTCTCTGCGTATACATATAAACCTTTCCTCTTTATATATTAGTATAGTTCTAATCAACATAATGTAACTCAAATAATTAAATGCTATTTGCATTGCAGTAATGGTTGTATGCGCTATGTATATTGAGCTACTTGTCATAACTGTTAGTTGCTAATAATAGTCGTCAAATAAATTTAAACTTCTCAATCCGCGTTTGTAATGATCGATAGATGGCGCTCTCTGAGCTGCAGTTGTTAGTAAATATCATAGCCACGTGGATTTATAATTGTTCTTTCTCCGCCATTACATCATGGAGAATCGAATGCATAATATGATGATATGCAGTGGTGTGATAATTTCACCTTAGCTCACCAGAGGGCGAGCATTTCATTACAATCGCGGATTATTCTTTTAACAAATGCATAATGAAATGCAGACGATATTTTTTTAATTCACTTTTTATATTATTACTAGCGAGCTTCGCCCGCTAGCGGGTCAGTATTTTCAAATGAATCACTATAATTAATGAATCACTAACAGTAACTTTTAGTCCTAAGAAAAGAAATTAAAAAAAAAAAATCATTTCTGATCGGGTAAAATGTCGTCCCGAGTCCCAAATGCCTTCGGAAGCGCAGTCTTGTGCGCGCTGCGCGTGCAGAAGTTAAGGGATACACGCGCTGCGCGCGCGTACTCCTTCCCTGACTCTTCGTGCCCCCCCCCAAAAAAAATCATTTCTGATCGGGTAAAAACTCACACCGGGTCCCCACTGCCTTCGGCAGCGCAGACCCATGCGCGCTGCGCGCGCACGTGTGAAGGTATACGTGCGCTGCGCGCAAATATTCCTTCTCAAATCAAATTTTTATTCTTAAGAAAAGAAAAGAAAAAAAAATCATTTCTCATGGGGTACAAAGTCGGCCCGGGTCCCCACTGCCTTCGGCAGCGCAGTCCCGTGCGCGCTGCGCGCGCACAAGTTAAAGAATACACGCGCTGCACGCCCGCATTCCTTCCCTGACACTTCGTGCCCCCTAAAAAAATCATTTTTGATCGCGTAAAAAATCACACCGGGTCCCCACTGCCTTCGGCAGCGCAGACCCATGCGCGCTGCGCGCGCACCTGTGAAGGTATACGCACGCTGCGCGCACGTATTCCTTCTCAAATCAAATTTTTATTCTTAAGAAAAGAAAATTAAAAAAATTATTTATCATCGGTTAAAAAGTCGGACCGGGTCCCCACTGCCTTCGGCAGCGCAGTCCCGTGCGCGCTGCGCGCACACAAGTTAGGGGATACGCGCGCGGTGCACGCCTATTTCTTCCCCACACTTTCAGCCCCTTGTAATTAACCTACGTATACCAATTTTGAACGGTCTTATTCAATTAGCTTAGATGCAAAAGAACACCTAATGAGGACGCCTCAAAACGTGTAAATCTGCTAAAAACTTTCGATAATATAAAAGAACTTTAAAATATATCTTTCGAATGATGTATTAAAAATAATTTAATCATGATTAGAAATTGAAATATTGAAATTTGAAAATATTACAGCGCCATCTGGCGGTAGAAATTTCTGTATTCCACTGTTCAATGCCAAATCAACAAAGCTTTCTAATGCTATATTACTTATGAAATTATTTTAATTAGTAGTTGAGATACAAAAGAAAACTGATTCAGGAAACCTCAAAACGTGTAAATCTGGTGAAATCCTGAATTCCATTTTCCATACTGTAAAAGTACTTTAAAATGCATATCGAATGACGCATTAAAAAAATTTAATCATGATTAGAAATAGAAATATTGTAATTTAAAAATATTACAGCGCAATCTGGCGGTAGAAATTTCTATAATCTACTGTTCGATTCCAACTCAACAAAGCTTTCAAATGATGTATTACTTATGAAATTTTTTTAATTAGTAACTGAGGCAAAAGAGAAAGCCATTCAGGACACCTCAAAACGTTTAAATCAGAAGAAATGTCGAAATATCGAATTTCTGTAATCTACTATTCAATTCCAAATTAACAAAGCTTTCAAATGATGTATTACTTATGAAATTATTTTAATTAGCAGCTGAGATACAAAAGAAAACCCATTCAGGAGACCTCAAAACGTGTAAATCAGGTGAAATCTCTAATTCCACTTTCGACACTTTAATTAGTAGCTGAGATACAAAAGAAAACCCATTCAGGAGACCTCAAAACGTGTAAATAAGCTGAAATCTCGAATTCCACTATTGCGATGCAAAAGAAAACCTAATCAGGAGACCTCAAAACGTGTAAATCGGGTGAAATCTCGAATTCCCCTTTCGATAATGTAACCGTTCTTTAAAATGTGTATCGAATGACATATTAAAAAAAAATTTAAACAATTAGAATTTTAAATATTGAAATTTTAAATTATTAGAGCTTTATGACACCTCAAAACGTGTAAGTCAGATGAAATTTCGAATTCCATTATCTACGGTAGTCGGTTAATGGAAGTAAATAGAAAAAGAAATATCTTTACCTTGAGTGTATTTGTGTCGTTTTGAAACTTTCATCCTCTTTCGACAGATAAAATGTCAGGCGTGTAAAGATAAAATTTAATTTGCAATTAAAATGTAAATCTTTTGTTTATTGACCAAAATCGATGAAATTTGAACTGCAAGTTTGTTTTGTGGTGTTAAGATTGTATACTAATTGAAATGTGCGAATTTGGAAAAATTGAAGAAAATAGAAAATTGCAATTTTTAATCGCAGTACAAAAACACGTGACCTCATTAAACACCAGATGTTTTTTCTTTCCGTTCAAGATCGTCTGCCAAGTTAAAATGCTTGTGATTTGTTGCCACCATTTTTTTTTAGTTTAGTTAATTTAAAAAAATCTAATTGTCCGATCGATAAGCCGTTTAAACCATCGGATTGAGAAAAAAAAAGCCCTTTCCAATGGTATCTTGTTTGTAACAATACGACTGATATTTCTAATCTTTTTTCCACCTTTTCCGTAAATATGTCGCTTTTTAAGCATTTAATCATGAATTCTGGGTCATTTTTCGGTAGACATGGGTGGACATTTTAATTAATATCTCCGCTAATTAGTGTCGCATCGCTTAGCGAATTATCGCGATGTCGAGATGAAGAAATTCTGCGTCTGTCGACACCGGTTTCGAGGCGATGCGACCATTAGCGCAGGAGCTTTAGCGGTCACAAGGCATTTCTCACAGACAGACAGACAGACAGAAAGAAAGACAGACGCGTACAGATTTTAATAATATAAGGAGATTCGCGAGAAAATATATTTTATTATATGTCGAAAAATGAATTAACCCGTAAATTTTTTGGGCAACAATTATAAAATAAATAATTTAATAAAAGTTTAGAAGTAACGCTTAGATCATTACATTATATCATATCATATCAAATTATATTATTAGAAAAATAAATACTTTAAATTTATAATGACGTCAGATTAAACGTGTAAGTTTAACATTTTGCAAAGCTTTATATGAATTTCAATTTAATTCACGTGCAAATTTCTTTTCATGTCAAGATATTTTAAAAACAAAATGTAAATGTTTCTTTTACGTTGGCAACAGCAAACTTTTTTAATATTTCATTATTTCCATTTCTATTATGGCTTTTATGGGGATTTTAATTAAAATGCTCAGATTTTAAACTAAAATTTATTTTATCAAAATTTAATATAGCCTATAACAATCAGGGATAGTGTAGCTTTTGATCAGTGAAAGAATTTTTTAAATCGGTTCAGTAGTTTCAGAGATTACCCTCCACAAACATACAATTTTTTGCGCTTTATATAATGATATAGAATAGATTAATAAAATAAACATTTAAAACAGTAATAGAAATTTGAGCTATTTCACCACAAAAAAAAAAAAAAAAAAAAAAAAAAACGGAGGGCTTTCAAGCTTTAGCACATAAAATTCATTTTTTTAAATTATATGTAACTTCAAGATTTTCCACAAATTTTCAAAATTACAGCCTTGCATGAATCTAAAAATGCGTGAAAACCTGTACTGAAGCAATCACAATATATATATATATATATATATATATATATATATAATTAGTGGATGCAGCTTATTCGTTGTGCACGAATCTGAAAATGCATGAAAATCCGTGCTACAGCGGTCAGTATTCTAATTAAAAAAAAAAAAAAAAAAAAAAAAATCAGTGGATATCCCTAATTCGAGGTGCATGAATCGGAAAATGCATAAAAAACTGTACTTCAGCAATCAGTATCCTGAAATTAAAACCAAAAAACATCACTGGATACCCCTAAATAATAGCTCATGAATCATAAAATGAATAAAAATCTGTACGGCAGCTTTCAGTATCCCGATATTAAAAAAAAAAAAAAAAAAATTCACTGGATACCCCTAATTTGTGACGCATGCATTGGAAAATGCATGAAAATCTGCACTGCATTAATTACAACCATGCACTAATTTTTCCTTAAATAACTCCATTTATTAAAATAATAATAATAAAATACACTCGAAAAATTTATTTTTAAATCTCAAGAACGCATATATATATAAACATTACGATAAACATACACGAATGTTCGGCGCAAAAAGAAAAACAAAGTTCCGAGACGGTTAAACAAAGTTTCGATACAAAAGGTTACTATTAAAAAGTGTCGATACACTGAATCGCATCACAGCATCACAAATCGCCAATGGGTGCCCTATAGTAAAGCTTAGCCAAGAATTTTATTCCAATTATTATAATTTCAATTATAATAAGCAAATATTGTAATAATTTCTGAAATCAGATTGTTTTAAAAAACTTCTTATATTCTGATAATGTACTATAAGCCAAAGGAAAATTTGAAGAGCATTTTCTGTAATGTCAACATGAAAAAGACTTACAAGGAGAGGTCACGACATGGAAAACTAAGATCGGGACGAAATTGCGCAGGGTTGTAGTATACTATGAAGGTAACAATGTATAAAAGCAGTAGGACCCACTATTCTCAAAATTTGGAGAAAAAAGTGTTCAAAGTTTCAGTAATCCTTAAAAACAAGTTGTTTCGCAAGCCAGCTAGCGCCCGAGTGGCGTAATGGTAAAGCGCAAGTCTTCCGTTGAGACGATCTGGGATCGAAGCTACCTACGGAACTACCGTTTTTTTTTTCTTCTTTAATTTTTTATGTAATCTAAACTTTTTATTTATTTTTATTTTATTTTATAATTCAATTCAAAATTTGAAAATTTTAATAAAATATTATTTAATTTTTTTTAATAAAATGAAATAAATTTTTCTATTTTTAATATTTATAACTTAAAAATACAATAAATTTATATAACTTAAAAAATAAATTTTAGTTTTATTTTAACTGTAAAATAAGGTAAAACTAAAGAAATTGTTTTTAATTATTTATCTAAATATTTTATTTTATTTTAGGTATATTTTATTTTATTTTTTGAATTACAAGAAAAAAAAATACAGAGAAATGATGATTTTAATTGCATATATAATTACTATCCAAATTAAATAATTACTTCTCCAATGAATACAGTTTCTTGAAAAAATATAGTATAGGATTACGATGCTATTAAATTATTACAAGTAAAGAAATGTTATCTTTAAATGTAGATTTTAAATATTAATGAACATCGTTTCTTTTTTCGATAACGACTTCCCCCCCCCCCCTTTTTTTTATCCTTCTGTGCACAAAATAAAATTCCACCTGCCCTTTATTATTAACAAGCTAGAAGCGTTTACGTAATTTATACACATTCAAATCAAATCAGGAAGCTCAAACCAAGATTTAAGTACACCTGCTAACTATTTTACACTTTGTTTACAGCTTGCTTACTTTTTAATTATTTAAATATTTGTCTGTTTTTCTTTATGTTTCTTTTAGGGTCTTGTAAAACTAAACTTTATTTTTTAAGTTATAGAAATTTATTGTATTTTTAAGTTATAAATATTAAAAATAGAAAAAGTTATTTTATACTCAAAATTAAATATTTTTTTATTAAAATTTCCAAATTTTGAATTGAATTGTAAAATAAAGTAAAATAAATAAAAAGTTAAGATTCCAGAAAAAGTTAAAGAATGAAAAAAAAAAAAAAAGTAGTCCCGTAGGTAGCCTGGAATCCAAGTCATCTGGTTGGAAGTAGAGATGGGCGTTATTTCACGTAACATAATAAGTAATATTATTATTGCATGGTAGCCTATTAGCACTGTAATATATTGCAAAAAATATCCTATTAAAAAATAATATATTCGACTTTATCTCTACACACGAAAAAAGACAAGAAATTTCTGGCGATAAAACTGATATAATACACCATTATACAAGTAAAAAGCTTGAATTATTTCTTTTATTTAATTACTTTATTTATTACTTTATTTATTTTATTTACAAAATACAAAAACAAAATTATGAACGCCGGCTACTACCGAAAATTCAAAGACTCGCATCAGACTTTCCGCGCAGATGTTCGAATCGATTCGTTACTTCATGTCTGAAAAAACAGGTCTGAAATCTCAGTAAGGAACACATACGATTTCATGCATCTCTGTTACTCTGATATTCTCAATCAGTAATTTCCATTTCCATGTTCATAAAATTATCGTTAAAAAAATAATACAGCTGCAGCTGTATTATTTTTTTAACGATAATTTTGTAATGATAATATTTTCTAGAACGCATTACGGAATATTCCTTGTGAAATATATTAATCAAAATAATTTTAATAAGCAAGATAATTTTAACGTTTAGGACAAATAACATCGTGCTGATATCTATACATATAAAAGAGTACTTCCACTTACTCACTCATTCACTCACTCACTCATCAACGCACAGAAAAATCTACTGGAGCCACTGACTCGAAACTGGGTCAGATTATAGAACACATAGTGTAAGCACCCCCTAAGAAGCGATTTTATGAAATTCGCCCCCCCCCTCAAGGGGGAATAGGGGGCAAAATGTGATTTCACAAAACCTTTCATATCTCATAGGAAAAAATATATCCGTAAAATTTTAGCTTTAAAATATAGTTAACATAAAAATCTAAAAATCAATTTCTTGAATTTTAGAAATTCGGTCCCCAAGGGGGGAAAGGGGGAAAACATGATTTCACATGTGCAAAACGTGGTACACATACTCCTATATATCTCAAAAAAAAAAAAAAAAAAAAAAAAAAAACAGATATACGGGAAATTTTTGCTCTGATATATAGCTAATACAAATACCTAAAAACCAATTTCTGGAATTTTAGAAATTCAGCCCCCAAGAGGGGGGACAGGGGGCAAAATTATTTGAAATAATACTTTATACCGCAAATAGAAAAAAAGATACATGTGAGATTTTTGTTTTAAAATATAGCCCCCCCCCCCAAATACATAAAAATCAATTTCTTTAATTTTAGAAATTCGTCCCAGGTGGGTCGAGAAAGGCGGGGCTATGGGGCAAAAAAACAGAAATACAGTTAGAGCGTTCGAAATTGGTACAGATGGGTTTTAGAGGCCTGCAAGTCGAATGAGGATATTTTTGAAAGTGTAAAGTTATTAGGAGGGTCAGAAGGGGGAGTAGGGGCAAAAAAATAAAAATAAAGTTAGACCGTTCAAAATTGATACATAGATGTTTTTGATACCGACAAACCGATTGCGGATATTTTCGAATTCGTAAAGTTATTAAGAGGGGTGGGAAGGGGGGGGGCGGAGCGGCAAAAAAAAAAAAAAAAAAAAATAGAGTTAGACCGTTCAAAATCGGTACATGGAGGTTTTTGATACCTATAAATCGATTGCGAATATTTTCGAATTTGTAAAATTATTAGGATACACGGGAAGGGGGCATAAAGCGGCAAAAGTATATAAATAAGAGTTAGATCACTGAAAATTAGTGTTGTTAGGTTTTGTTGAGGCCCGATAAATCGATTACGGATAATTTTGAAAGTAAAGAATTATTACGAGGGGCGAGAAGGGGGGGGAACAGGGGTAAAAATAAAGAAATTCAGATAAAATGTTGGAAATTAGTATTATTAGGTTTAAAAGCCCGAGAGAACGATTGCGAGTATTTTTTAAAGTCTAAAATAATTAGGAGGGGCGGGAACGGTAGGTGAAGGAACATGCGTGCCTGTATACTCTGCCGCAGGCAGTGGGAGCCCGGACTGATTATTCCACCGATGAGAGAAGATTTTTTTTTTTTTTTTTTTTTTTTTTTTTTGTATTTCATATTTATGTTTTTCCCTTAAGGTAATATAGTGATTGATTAAGAGTGTTGGACATAAATACGCGTGCGCAGCGCACAGTAGTCTGCGCTGCCGAAGGCAGTAAGGACTCAGTGCGAAATTTTTTCCAATGAGATTTTTTTTTTTTTTTTTTTTTTTTTTCACATGATAAAAATTAATGCAATTTTCAGAATTCATTAATTATAGTGATTCATTTAAAAATAGTGACCAGCGAAGCGAACGTAGCCTGCTAGTTAATTTATAAATGCTTTTATTTGGTGTTGATTATTTTTCATGGGATTATAAAATCGTTTGAATAAAATGCTTTGATACCACGGTTTAACGAAATAGTGTTAATTTATGCAGCTAGCATGAGATAGGTAAGGGGCGATTATTAGACGTTGATTACTATTTCGTCATGAAGGTGAGGAATGAGATTACACTTGCTAGGTTTGGATTCGCTTGCGTACTGGAAACAGATGTTTCGGGAGTTTGGTAATTGAAAGGAAGGAGTGTTTGTTTATATTTTAATTGCTTGTAGCAGATGGAACTGAAGATGCGTAATGGCATACAGCATTTATTGTGGTTTTATTAAGAATATTGTTTAAGTTTAATTAAGAATAATTTGAGAAGAAAATTGAATATTTATTTATTTATTTATTTTTGCTGTTTAGCTTTTCTTCACTTTTTTTTTTTTTTTTTTAAATCTGATTTTTTCTTGAGACTATTTTTTTAGATTTAAAATGAGTAAAGGTGTTAAGAATAGTTAATTATGCTCTTATGTTAAAATTAAGTATCTGAGAAAATACATCATTTTATGCAATTTTTGTAAGCAAAATCTATATTTTTAAACAAGTGTTTCTAATTTTAGAAAACATATTCAAAGTGACTGTTTGCTAAGTACGAGTGAAAAACACTAATTTTCTTGTCAATCTGGAAAGTTCAAGTTCTTCGGAAAATCGAAAGAAACAGTCACTCGGTAGTTTAAAATCTGGGATGCTTAAAGATGTTTCTTTAAAATTTGCTATTATTATTTAATTGTTTCTTAATTACATATATGACTTATAATATGATAATTCTTTTTTTTTTTTTTTTTTTCAGAAAACGGCTCTCGTGTACATGTTTCTTGATATTATTTGAAATATTCTGTTTTCGTGTTTAAAGGAATTAATTTAATGAACCTTAAGCTTACTCGATTGGGACAAACGTTTGTGTAAAATTTTGACTCTACCACTATTTCATATCAGCGTTTTTTTTTTTTTTAATTGAAGAAATTCTAGTGTTAAATAAAGTGAAGATTACTATTCGAAAGCACTGGGACTTAAAAACATGAACCGCATCCACTATATAGGACACATTATATATTGTATATCATCCAGAAAGGATTAGAAAGACATTAGCCATATGTAAACTAAAAGTAATAGGTTATAAAATTAATATGTTGCAAAAACCTATTACCAAAGGAAGTATGGAACGAAGTAACCTATTACTGAAAAGTAACTATTTATCCCATCTCTAGTTGGAAGACTCCCGCTTTAGGATCACGCCACTGAGGCGCTTACTCGCATGCGAAATAACTTGTATTTAAAGATTAATAAAACTTTAAACGCTTTTTTCACGAAATTTTGTGGATAGTGGGTCCAACAGCTTTAATATGTTGTTACCCTCATAGTATACTACAATCATGCGCAATTTCGTCCCGATTTGAATTTTCCATGTCGTGGCCTTTCCTTGTTAGTATTTAGCTGATATTTTACATGAGGTTTGAAACTGTTGTGGGAATCAACAATTGGTGTCGTAGTATTGTGGGAATACGTGATACAGGTCTCTATCAAGAAAGAGAAAACGATTTACTTACAAATATTTGATAGTTTTTTTGTTCAATAATTAAGACACTAGTTTTTGCTATGAAAATTTACCTACTTTTACGTTTGAGTTTGTGATTATTAATTATCTCAATTTCTGAAATAGGCGATTACTAGTAAATATGTCTATGTTCATAAATATGCAGCACATTCTGTCTCATTAATAAAGTTCAGAACAATCCCATTAAAATTAATTTTCGTTTCCACATGCATATAAATAACATTCGGGAAGGGATACTCGTAAATGTATTTTGAATAAAAGAGAAATCTTATCCATATAACCTTTTGTTTTCCAAACCATATCAGTATAAGGAGCCTAAAAGATTAGAACACCAAAAATATTTTTTTTGGGGAAAAAAAGATAAAAAATTAAACATTTTGAATATTTTGACGTTTTATTTAAGCTGTTATGCACCTTGGTTCAAAAGTTATGAGCCAAATTGTAATTAAGATCAAGACCAAAATTATTGCATTTTCCAGTTAATCGCTTACATTCTTAGAAGTGCTTCTTGCAAATATCTTGAAAAAAAAAAAAAAAAAAACTTCATTAACTGTTAATTTTTTTTCCTACCCGTTTATATAAAATAGAATATTAAGAAAATAAATCCGTATTTAATAAAACTAATTTCATTTATTTAAACATTTTTAGTAAAATGTTAGAATTGTTTGAATTTTTAAAGTTGTACATATTTTAAAAACTAGTAAATTTTGAAATATCTCAAAACCATTAATTCGTTCTATGAAACAAATATATGCAAGCATTTGAAGCCATAAAAATTCTTTTAGGATAACTTTATGGCAAGATAACTTATGGATAGTGACATATAACTAAAAAAAAATATAAAAACTTCATTTAACTGGTATTCCATGTATTTCATAAACTATTTAATATGTAAAAGATTTTTAGCCATTTAATTTACTCATGAATAACGTTGTAGGAAGTGTACCAATTCCCAAATCTGTACTTTACCATATCTCTTTGTAAAAGAGATTTCTTTAAACAATATTTATATTTTCATCTAGCATTTAAAAATCAATAGATCTTTTAAAGAACTTTATAAAAAGAGCTGAGCAATAAAAATTTTCTTTTAAAAGGTCTTAAAAACGGCGCACAAGTATTTGAAAGGAATAAAAGCTCTACCAGTATTGTGATATTTTGTTACATAGATAAATACGATCGAAGTCAGATTATCTATACACGCCATAAACTTCTTAAATAAATGATTTCTTTAAATGTCTTTGACATATGTATTCATACAAAGTATCATAAGACAGAATTTCGAAATCCTAGCTATTACCATACATATACGCCCACTTAGAAGTTTCAAAGACAGAAAAGTTTTACATTTGAAAAGAGAAAATAGCACACGAAATTTATTTATTTGTAATGAAACAACATCTGTGACTTTAGTTTCTGTTTATCAAATGTGATCTAGTAGATGAATACATGCTTTGAACTGTGAAAAATACACTGGAATGAAAAATGTCGACCACATATCACTGAATTGTAATATTGAAATATAAATTAAATCTAAAATATATTCTTTAAAGACAATTTTATTCCTTTTATATGTTAAAAAAATGTTAAAAAGGTATATATTTCAATAGTAATTTTTCAAAAATAATTAGCCCCTCTCTACGAAATATAAGTAATCTAATCTAGCAGAATATTGAAAGAATATTTTTATAGATAAGATTTAAGATATTAGCGCGTTTCAAAATAACTATATAACTTTGAATAATTGCTCTTGTCTGCTGCAACACAAATATCACAATTAGATAATACTATATAACCCATTGTTACGTATTCGGGGTTCGTGTATTGCCCATAAATGAATAACAGGTGTTTGAGAGGCTTAAAATTTATTTACAGAATATTCTAGAAGATTAAGCATTTGTCAACCAAGTATGAGCTTCAAATATACTAGTAAAAGCCGTTTAAATAATAGCTGACAACATAAACATAACAGCATAAACTGTGTCAGAGGCATAACGCGCAGCATAAGCTGTATTCAATAACAGAAGCTGAGTCAACGATAGCTCCTAACACTTCAAACACTTGGCCTCAGCTGAACCCTCACAGCCGAAATACAATCATATTTAAAACTTTTCTCGCCAAGCTCGCTAAAAAAATCCGCCAAGGGGTGATAAAGGCGCCAATATGGTGTCATGTTTGTCGCCAAGAGCATGCCTACTTTATGAAGTTTTTAACGCCTTTCTAAAGAGAAACAAGCAATTTTAATGCCAAATCAAGGCAGAAGCGTAGAATATGAAACTGAAACAGAGAGTAGAAAACGACTAAGCCTCTTTAAATAAAATTACATAAAAAACAACTATTATTTACAAATTTGTAACATTGGCCCCCTCCCAAGGACTGCAGATCCCGGTCAGTACAATTGTTGGTCAGAATGTAAACAGTGGCTTATATAGTCAAACAGTAGCTTATATAATGGTGAAGCGTGTGCAGATTCACCTAGTTGGCGCAGTTGGCGCGAATCGGCTAGTGTGGTGAATATCGTTGGGAGCGAGGCTCAATGAATGCCTAAAGTGTCCTCGTAAGGACTTGTCCTTCTGACTGTTCAAACGTAGAATTAGAGGGAACTGAGGTGAAATGTATCGAAATTGAATAGTCTAGGACTTTTCCGGAGAGAACGGGAGTTTCGTAATCCTTGTCTACAGCCCATAGCCGGGCTAAATGTTTGTTGTTGTGTGATAGTAGAGTTACTATGGTAGCGTTCAAGACATCAATTTCGGAAATGGGACTTTACTGGAGGGAGCGAATGGGCTCCCTAGATTTTGGGACGGTTGATGGAGGGCGCTTGCATCTTGACCATATACAAATATGTACATTACACATATACAAAGTTAAAAATAATGATTACCATGATACGATATGTTAGCCTATCATAATGCACTATCATCGATTTTGATGAAGGTGCTTTAGTAATACGTACCACGACGTTATTCAGTTTTTTAGAACTATATGGGGACCATCCCAGTTAGACTGTAACTAGAGAGAAAATTCTTTATTTTGAACAGGGTTCCACAATCAAACTTTGTCCCTTCTTTGAATTTGCGTTGTGTAAAATTTATGTAATATCTTGTCTTCATTCTGTCCTTAATCTTGGTTGAAAGGTCAGCCACATGAAAATCCGTCTATCATTAGACTCCAATTTTCTGTACAATACGCCATTTATAATGTGAGGAGAGTCCCAGAGTGCCCAGTAACATTTCATGTAGAGCCTCTATGTGAAAATCCCTTGCCATTTAGGCTGCTGGATGACACTTTGAATTCTAGTACTGGCTTTATGACAGAACCTCCTCACTCGGACTGTCTGTCTTCTTTATCGCACCATGAATCCTGTTTCAATGGCTTAGAAATCGTTGGCCTACAGGATTCTTGAAATTAAGCGGACACGTTAAAGATATGCGATCAGTCAGAAACAAAAATCTGAATCTCCTGCCATAGAGATAATGAGGAAAGTGTTCTATGGCCTTTAAAATGGTGAGTAGTTCCTTTTTGGTGGCTAATATTTAAGTTTTTACATGTTACTAAAGTAATTCGTATTAACATCTTAGTATATCATCTACTAATGTGATTATGTGCGAGCTCGTTTATTAGGTTAATTCAAGTACGAAAGTTAATTCAAGTCCGGTGAGCTCGCTACTTTATAATTTCTTAAGATTTAGGTCTACACTTGTGTTATTTAAGTTCAATACACATATGAAAGTCTCAACATTTCCCGCCGTTAAAGTTTAAAATAAATAATATATGTTTTTATATGACTTGTCTTCATTTGCATTAGCTAGGTACTTAAGTAATTAGGATTGTTGATACAAACAGGCCTGATAACCAGCCCTTACAAATTCTTAAGCTATATCTTTTCTAAAGATTCTTACGTTGACTACAGTACGAATAATACATGCAGCAAGAAATATTATTAATTTATATGTAAACACAAAGTTCATTGTAGTCGCAACACATTGAGAAAATATGAAACACTACAAAGTTCATTACTTTTCCGCATTGGGCAGCATGTTTTGGCATGTACATCTCTTCCTCAACATCAACACTTAATCTCTGGATTCTGAGCTTCTTTACTAACCTAAAAACTTTGGAATCTCCAAGTGAGACCTGTCAAATTTTTCTTTATTTTCTTTAGATCAGTCTGAGAATCATCCAAAGAAACTGCACTGATGCTGACACTTTCTTTACGTGGGGCTTATTGGGCTGCCTCAATCGTCGGTGCATGCTCCAAAGCTGATCCTACATCCTTCATATTCAAGAATATAATGGTTTTTTAAAGTCTGTGGATCTTGCATGGCATCAGTGGAATATTAGGGGCCAAATTATCACGAGTTTCATTGTGGTAATCTGAGACAGCCAAGTGTAAAAGTCTCTGAATACCTGTAGCAAGCTCTTGTAAACTTTTATGTGTTCAATGAATAGGCATTTTAACTGCAGAAGACTATATTCCTTGGAGTTTTCTTTCCAAAATGCAGCTTTAGTGCACTCTTCAGAGCCTCGAATTCATGGCACTGCTCCTTCGAAAGAGGTTCCAGGAAGCCAGCCGCGTCGCCCCGTAATCATGCTGCTAAATGAAGAGTCTTGATATTGAGTCCATTCATTAGCTGTGACTACGTTGGAAAATTGTGTGCTATACACCTTCCAAAATGATTTGCTGTCATAGAAAGCTTTATTGACTCTCGATTTTGTACTCGCTCAACTTTTGTTACATCGACATAAGACATCAATGGCAACATCTCTTTCAGACTCCCAATATTCTGATGCAATTCGCTGCCAAAACATTCTTCAAACTCCTTCTCAAAATATCCTTGCGAGTTCTATTTGTAATTGTCTTGCACTTTACTTTCGATTTCTTCCCTCCCTTTTTTTAAATTTGTTTTTTATTTCAGAAAATCTTCCGTTCAACTCGTGATCGATATTTTCTTTTCTTTATGAACTTTACGTTCTACCTCTACTTACAATTCTATTTCCCATAGTTGGAAGCTTTTCACCTAACATCACTTTCACACTTACAAAAAAACCTTCACTCATAACAGTTCTTCCTTCATTTCGTTTTGATTAAATTCAGCTTTTCCTTGTATAGATTTAATTTTTTCGTTTAAATTGCCTTTCATCTCATTTTGCCCGATTTTCACTAATTGCTGTCTTGCTTTCATTTCTCCAGCAAATCCGGTTTTTAAATCGTTCATCTGAACGGCCAGACCTTCTAGATATTTCTTCATTTATTTTATCCATACCTTAACTTATAACCATTAAGCAGATAATCCCACACCTAATACCAGTTTTGTTACCCACTCGGGATTCATGTACTATCCGTGAATAAATGACAGGTCTTAGAAAGGCTTAAATTTTATTTAACGAATATTCCAGAATATTAAAAAACTGTCAACCAAATATCAGCGTCAAATAGACCAAGGAAATAATTGAAAATATAAACATCGCTGCGAAAATTGAATCATAAGCATAACACCCAGTATAAGATGTATTCAATAACAGAAGCTCAGTCAGAGAAAGCTCCTAACACCTCAAAGCAAATGACATCGACTGAAACCTGACATCCGAAATGCAATCCTATTTATAATTTCGTATATTTCTAAGACTTTCTGGCTATTGCGTGAAATATTCGATTTAAAGCTTCGATAATTGATACATCGATAATAAAGGTTTAATCAACAAGCTCGCCAAGATAATCACCAAAGGGCAATGAACATGGTGCCAAATTCGTCGCCAAGAGAATTTCCGCATTGATGAAGCTTTTCAATGGCTTTCTAACGAGAAATAACTTATTTTAACTCTTTAGGAATTTCCTATATATTTTTCTGTTTTGCACAGTCAAAGGAAATAGCTGGTGTGAATAATTTTTGAATTATCTACTTTTACTTTCTCTTATCCATATATATGTTAGAGAAATTATTGTTTTACGGTCAAATTTTTGAAATTGAGTTTTTGTTATATTTCAAGTTTTCAGATCCACTGAATTCAAAAAACTTTCTTTTAGCGGATGGTCTCTCTGTGTGTGTCTGTGTGTCTGTTATCAGCATATCTCAAGAACGAATAACAGCAGGACGTTGAAACTCGGCATCCTAGTTCTACATCATATAGGGATCCCCCACTAAACTTTTCATTGAGATCAAGTTTCGTGTGTAAAGGCACCCAAGAGAATTCAAATACCGGGCGTCCCATTTGTCTGTAGACATTTAAAAAATTCATAAAAGTTGAAGGAATTGGTGGATTTAAACGTGATTTGCAAAAAAAAAAAAAAAAAAAAAAAAAAAAATCATAAAGGGGGATTTTTTTTTTTTTTTTTTTTTTTTTTTTTTTTTTAAGAAAAAAAATATTTAAAATTTCGTCGAAATAGGGCGCTGTGCGTGACAAAATCATGAACTTCCATGAAAAAAACTATATTTATTTCCATGCAAATCTTGACAGACATAAATTCTATTGTATGTGTTCGCTATCACCACAAATTACAGTTTGCAAACGAGTTACAACACCACTACGGCTTCTGTCGTCAATTCTTAGCTCAGAGAAAACATCTTCACCAAAAACACTTTATACACCATGTCAGAATCACAATTAAATCTTACCGTATGCACACGTAGGCAGAAACAAGAAATAAGCTGCATTAACTGTAAAAAACCATGCAATTTATAGGACTCTTATTTGCATATCTCTTGTTTCGCGTCCATGCAGTGCTCTCTTTCGACAAAAATTTTATCTATTTTTTCTTTCTTTACCAGAAATTTTTTTTTCTCTTCTCTAGAATAACTTTTCCACAAACCGCGTTCTATTCTAGCCAAATCCTTCATTTTTTATGAATTTTTAAAATGTCTCCAGACTTATGAAACACCCGGTACGTTACATCTATAGGAGAAATTGCAGGTAAGTAGAGTTTAGCATCTATAGACTGCACTAAAACAAATGAAATTAATATGTATTTTCTTGTATGCGTAAAAACAGGTTTCGTATAGAATATGAAATGAAAATCATTCACCGTTCTAAGTTGTCATTTGTCACAATATTGTTTGGATTGCATAATTATTTGAGAAATTTATCATTATTATGATTTTGCACAGTGTAGTGTGGATAGTATTAATTTTATGAATCATTAAACAGATATGTTAAAAGACTGCTAACGCTTAATGTTATTACCAAATAAAGGGAAACGAGGAAAATTTAAATTTTACAAACTGACTAGGCCTCTTTAAATAAAATTGCATAAAGAACAATAATTACTTACAAATTCGAAACATATTAGAATAACTTACAAACATGCACTGCATGTAACACATTTTATGCACATGCAGTATGTATAACATAAACTATGCTACAAGAACTTTTTTGTAAATGTTAAAGGTAGAGATTTTGAAAAAAAAAAAGTTTCTAAGATCATTGTAACATACACTTACTAGCACTTAAGGAAGCAGAAAGACTAAAAATAGTACTAATAAACATTAAGCTGCATTAAAGAAAATTTCAAAATAAAATTACATACATCTAGGGTTCACACTACCAATAATATTAAGTGGTCCAAAAAATCACCTGTATTATGATTTAGTTGTCGAAAAATATAAAGTTGTAGGAAACATATTCAATTGCACAATTTTTATACGTATTTCTTCAGTCCGAAGCAGGACACTTTGGTCCCGCCGTTTTGGTCCCGCCACTTTGGTCCCGCCATTTTGGTCCTGCTGTTTTGGTCCCGAGGAAATTTTGGTCCCTGGCCATTTTGGTCCCGAGACATTTTGGTCCCGCTAATTTTTTGCTATTTTTTAAATATATATCAGTTTTTTAATATGATAGCCTATTTGTTGGTATGGGAAAATTGAAGTGTTCTTAGAATATCTTTAATTAAAGAATATCTTATAGGTAAATACATAAAATTTCGACATTATGATTGCTTTCTAGCTATTGAGATTCGGAGAATTTTGTTCTGATTTTTTACGAACATTTAATATATTTAAACATTTTTTTTATGCAATTGCACTTTCTTTTCTTCTCTCTCTCTCTCTCTCTCTCTCTCTTTTTAACTGAGATCTTTTTTTTTTTTTTTATTTAACTTGTTTTAATTGTAATTTGATTTTTAATTTACTATTAGTGACAAAATTTTGTGATTTTAAAAGTATTGCTAACAGTAACAACAGTACCGTCTTATTAAAAAAGAATCATCATTTGAATATATTTATTGATAAAGTCTGAATTAATTTAAAAATAATAAAATACAGAAAAAATTTGTTAAAAAAAAGGGAAAAAGAAAGAAAGAAAACCTTAGGATATTAAATATAATTTTTTTTAGTGACAAAATTCTGTTTCTTTCAAAGAACTAATTGTAATTATTGATCTGCTCCCATCATAGACTCTTCTTCATAAGCATAAGATTGTAATCATTTATGAAACGTGTTTGCTTTTAATCATTTATGAAGTTTGTGAATTTACATATGAATTTATTCATATATATATATATATATATATACATATACTAGCTGACCCGACAAACGTTGTTTTGTCATATAAATTATTTCTAGAGAATACTTTGCTAGAAAAAAATAACTAACTTATGCGTGTTAGGATGCGGTATATAAGTGGAAGATGTATGGAGCGCTGTGAACGGTGAAAGAATATAAAAATAACAAAACACCAATCATTTATTTTTTTAATTTATTAAAATTGATTCTTTAAAATTATATACATATCGCTACTTATAACAATATTACTAAAAAACAGTATCATTCCCTTAATGCAACAGAGTGTACAATATTTTTTGTTATCCCATCTTTCGCCAATACAAACAAACTGGATGGTTTGCCCACTCGAGAGCCACGTATAATTGTCCGTGTGAAAAACATGATGTGCTCAAATCTAAGCCACAGACAGACATCGTTTGGTCCTGAGACTTATTGATAGTCATTGCAAATGCCAATCTAATTGGAAATTGAGGGCGTTTAAATTGAATTGGCACATCTGTGGGTATAATAGGAATTCGCAGTAGTAATATATTTTCACCTCGGAATTTGTCATTTAAAATGATGGCTTCGATAACATTTTTCATTAATTTTTTTATGACTAATCGCGTGCCGTTGCACAACCGTGGTGGGTTCAAATTACGAAGCAAAATAACCGGAGATCCAACCTTCAGTTGTAAAATATGCGGTGGCATGCCTGGTAAATCCAATGAGTTTAAAAACTTTGTTGGATAATTTACAGCTTCGGTGGCATCGCAAACTGTATCATTAGATTTGTATGACACCAAGTCTCTTGGTAACAAATGTTGTATCTTGAGATTCAATTCGTTGACGTCCACATTTTTTGCTGCTAAAATTGCTCTTTCTGCCAGCCACTCATGATTTGTGTATCCTCTGTGTACATCGGTAAATATCTGGTCAATAAGAGCATCTTGAGAATCAATGATTGTGCAGAAATCGGTCGGTAATTTTATGCATCCAGTTTCATCTGTAGTAACTTTTCCATCGCCGATATCTAACAATTGTTTTGAGAATAATTCAGCGGATGGATCTTGAAGCTTTTGAACGCACAAATTTACTTTCAGTTGTACTTTTTCAACATTAAGCCACAATGACGATGATTTTAAGCACGCGTTGATCTCATCAGCGTATGTTGAACACGGAATAACGGGAAATGCTTGTCTGAAATCACCTGAAAAGAGTAAGAAAGTGCCGCTAAATAGTTTGTCGTTGTAAAGCGTTAAAGGCATTCTTGACTCATAGCCACTCACCACATTCATTATAGACGATAAATAAAGCTAATATAAGATAATAATTTAACATATTCTTGTAAGAAATCACTGACAGGTGGTCGTTTGATCTAAGAAGTCGGAACAGCTTTACAAAAAGGCACCCATTGCTATTGCCGATGTACTGCTCACCGGATGAGTCGATACTGCGAATCGTTACTCTGAATCATTTCAAAACATCAAAAATACATTTTAATAAAATAAATTATTGTTTCACTCTGGTGCTTGTTTTGAAATTCGCTGAAATAAATTAAGCATATTTAAGACTAGCTGACCCGTCCTACTTCGCCCGGATGAACAAATTTTAGTTAACGATGAATTGATATGCAAAAAATAAAAAAAATATCAGTTTGTATGTTATAGTCAGGCAATATTATCAACTGAAAAGTCAAAATATAATTTTGCATCTATTTTTTTCAATCAGTTGTTAAATGTTGGTAATTTTTACTTTATGTTATTTATTTATTTATTTCATAAAAAGAAGTCTTTACTCATGAATAAAAAATATTGAAAAATAAACCTATAACATGAATATGTGTTTGATAAAGTTGACGTCATAATTGCTTTAATTATTATTTATTTGTTCTTATAATATTAATTTCTATTAAACACAGAGCTTATGTGTTTTTAATTTTCTTAAATTTAACGTCCGCAAAGTAATCTGGTTATTGTTTTAGTAATGGTTCTCCATTAGTGATCGTTAATATTTTTTGTGATTTTGGCGGTGAATTAAAAAGGTTATCGCAAATACGTAACGTCCTTCGTGTGAAACGTCCTAGCTATTGCGTTGCCAAATTTTAAATATCGCCAAAGAAGCCCTATACAAAAGTAGATTTCTAACGCGAATGCACATTTAATTTATTTTAAATGAACCGTGTTTCCAATCAACATAATGAAACTTGCATAATCAAATGTCATTTGCAATTCCCTAGCGGCTGTATATTGCGCTACTTGCTTTCGGAAAAGATTTTATATCAATCATACTTGGCGGTAAAAAAAAAAAAAAAAAAAAAAAAAAAAAAAAAAAAAAAGGTTGCCAAGTTATCTCGCAAATATATTTAATTTTTTCCATAACTGATGGTTTTTAATAATGTATATTAAGGGAAAAATCAATAATATGAAACAATATTCGTATAATATATACTATTACAAAATCTGGTGTGAAACAACCACACGACTTCCATTACCCACTATTAAACGTATTATATACATTTCTTGGAGATATTAAGTACATGCATTTTTTTTTTTAGATTTTCCAGTAAGAGAAACTTGATACACGTATAAAGACACCTACAACAAAGTTTACATAGTGAGTTAAAAAATAAGGGGAAAAAATAGATAGTTATTTTTTTAAACTCGAATTACCGAGATCTAAAACTGAACTTCCTAATCAGGATGACCGTTAGTATTCCTGTAATATGCACGTAATACTTGAGAAAGTTTATCTAAATTGAATTAATGAAACAATTTTCAAGAAAATCGTTAGAGCCGTTTTTGAGATACCAACTTTTACCAAAACTTGGCATACTCAATTATTGACCGGAAAACAATAATTACAAACAAAAGGATATTTAGTATTAAGTTAACATGGCGAGTTTGAAAAAAATTCGTACAGCCGTTTTTAAAGTTTATATAGCAACTTTGAAGAAAATCGTTAGGGCTGTTTATGAGGTACGGGATTACGGTCCCATTTCCGGTTTTCGATGACCCAGTTCCGGTTTTTCAATTTTCACCAAAATTTGGAAAATTCATTTGGAAGATTTGTAGTTCTATCTTTATTAATTTTGGAGATATGACACCCGGAAAATTTCACACATTCGTACACACACACACACACACACTGACCAATTGCCAAAAACTACTTTTTTGGACTCAGGAGGCCTTAAAACATATAAATCAGGTGAAACTCTATATCAAATTTTTGGACCGAATACAATACTTCCACTACCTACGGTAGTATGGTAATTGAAGTAAAAACATATATCTCGTATTTAATACGAAAATATACAGATTTTCGTATTACGTTTTCGATCTCGAAATACAAAAATCGCCAAGGACGACCGATATCAAATCTATGCTTTGTTTTCAATT
Source organism: Salticus scenicus (assembly GCA_963930645.1). Lineage (NCBI taxonomy): Eukaryota > Metazoa > Arthropoda > Arachnida > Araneae > Salticidae > Salticus > Salticus scenicus. The sequence goes on along the minus strand of OZ005657.1, from coordinate 248,854,603 downwards.
AAAATATTGAAAATTTGAATTGAAAATGTATTTTACCAAAATTTATTATAGCCTCTAGCACTTAGAGACAATGTAACCTTTGATTAGTATAAAAAAAGAAAGAAATAGAAATCGGCTTTTTAGTTCTAGCGATCGTTCTCTGCATATACATATAAACCTTTCCTCTTTATATATTAGTATAGTTCTAATCAACATAATGTAACTCAAATAATTAAATGCTATTTGCATTGCAGTAATGGTTGTATGCGCTATGTATATTGAGCTACTTGTCATAACTGTTAGTTGCTAATAATAGTCGTCAAATAAATTTAAACTTCTCAATCCGCGTTTGTAATGATCGATAGATGGCGCTCTCTGAGCTGCAGTTGTTAGTAAATATCATAGCCACGTGGATTTATAATTGTTCTTTCTCCGCCATTACATCATGGAGAGTCGAATGCATAATATGATGATATGCAGTGGTGTGATAATTTCACCTTAGCTCACCAGAGGGCGAGCATTTCATTACAATCGCGGATTATTCTTTTAACAAATGCATAATGAAATGCAGACGATATTTTTTTAATTCACTTTTTATATTATTACTAGCGAGCTTCGCCCGCTAGCGGGTCAGTATTTTCAAATGAATCACTATAATTAATGAATCACTAACAGTAACTTTTAGTCCTAAGAAAAGAAATTAAAAAAAAAAAATCATTTCTGATCGGGTAAAATGTCGTCCCGAGTCCCAAATGCCTTCGGAAGCGCAGTCTTGTGCGCGCTGCGCGTGCAGAAGTTAAGGGATACACGCGCTGCGCGCGCGTACTCCTTCCCTGACTATTCGTGCCCCCCCAAAAAAAAATCATTTCTGATCGGGTAAAAACTCACACCGGGTCCCCACTGCCTTCGGCAGCGCAGACCCATGCGCGCTGCGCGCGCACGTGCGAAGGTATACGTGCGCTGCGCGCAAATATTCCTTCTCAAATCAAATTTTTATTCTTAAGAAAAGAAAAGAAAAAAAAATCATTTCTCATGGGGTACAAAGTCGGCCCGGGTCCCCACTGCCTTCGGCAGCGCAGTCCCGTGCGCGCTGCGCGCGCACAAGTTAAAGAATACACGCGCTGCACGCCCGCATTCCTTCCCTGACACTTCGTGCCCCCTAAAAAAATCATTTTTGATCGCGTAAAAAATCACACCGGGTCCCCACTGCCTTCGGCAGCGCAGACCCATGCGCGCTGCGCGCGCACCTGTGAAGGTATACGCACGCTGCGCGCACGTATTCCTTCTCAAATCAAATTTTTATTCTTAAGAAAAGAAAATTAAAAAAATTATTTCTCATCGGTTAAAAAGTCGGACCGGGTCCCCACTGCCTTCGGCAGCGCAGTCCCGTGCGCGCTGCGCGCACACAAGTTAGGGGATACGCGCGCGGTGCACGCCTATTTCTTCCCCACACTTTCAGCCCCTTGTAATTAACCTACGTATACCAATTTTGAACGGTCTTATTCAATTAGCTTAGATGCAAAAGAACACCTAATGAGGACGCCTCAAAACGTGTAAATCTGCTAAAAACTTTCGATAATATAAAAGAACTTTAAAATATATCTTTCGAATGATGTATTAAAAATAATTTAATCATGATTAGAAATTGAAATATTGAAATTTGAAAATATTACAGCGCCATCTGGCGGTAGAAATTTCTGTATTCCACTGTTCAATGCCAAATCAACAAAGCTTTCTAATGCTATATTACTTATGAAATTATTTTAATTAGTAGTTGAGATACAAAAGAAAACTGATTCAGGAAACCTCAAAACGTGTAAATCTGGTGAAATCCTGAATTCCATTTTCCATACTGTAAAAGTACTTTAAAATGCATATCGAATGACGCATTAAAAAAATTTAATCATGATTAGAAATAGAAATATTGTAATTTAAAAATATTACAGCGCAATCTGGCGGTAGAAATTTCTATAATCTACTGTTCGATTCCAACTCAACAAAGCTTTCAAATGATGTATTACTTATGAAATTTTTTTAATTAGTAACTGAGGCAAAAGAGAAAGCCATTCAGGACACCTCAAAACGTTTAAATCAGAAGAAATGTCGAAATATCGAATTTCTGTAATCTACTATTCAATTCCAAATTAACAAAGCTTTCAAATGATGTATTACTTATGAAATTATTTTAATTAGCAGCTGAGATACAAAAGAAAACCCATTCAGGAGACCTCAAAACGTGTAAATCAGGTGAAATCTCTAATTCCACTTTCGACACTTTAATTAGTAGCTGAGATACAAAAGAAAACCCATTCAGGAGACCTCAAAACGTGTAAATAAGCTGAAATCTCGAATTCCACTATTGCGATGCAAAAGAAAACCTAATCAGGAGACCTCAAAACGTGTAAATCGGGTGAAATCTCGAATTCCCCTTTCGATAATGTAACCGTTCTTTAAAATGTGTATCGAATGACATATTAAAAAAAAATTTAAACAATTAGAATTTTAAATATTGAAATTTTAAATTATTAGAGCTTTATGACACCTCAAAACGTGTAAGTCAGATGAAATTTCGAATTCCATTATCTACGGTAGTCGGTTAATGGAAGTAAATAGAAAAAGAAATATCTTTACCTTGAGTGTATTTGTGTCGTTTTGAAACTTTCATCCTCTTTCGACAGATAAAATGTCAGGCGTGTAAAGATAAAATTTAATTTGCAATTAAAATGTAAATCTTTTGTTTATTGACCAAAATCGATGAAATTTGAACTGCAAGTTTGTTTTGTGGTGTTAAGATTGTATACTAATTGAAATGTGCGAATTTGGAAAAATTGAAGAAAATAGAAAATTGCAATTTTTAATCGCAGTACAAAAACACGTGACCTCATTAAACACCAGATGTTTTTTCTTTCCGTTCAAGATCGTCTGCCAAGTTAAAATGCTTGTGATTTGTTGCCACCATTTTTTTTTAGTTTAGTTAATTTAAAAAAATCTAATTGTCCGATCGATAAGCCGTTTAAACCATCGGATTGAGAAAAAAAAAGCCCTTTCCAATGGTATCTTGTTTGTAACAATACGACTGATATTTCTAATCTTTTTTCCACCTTTTCCGTAAATATGTCGCTTTTTAAGCATTTAATCATGAATTCTGGGTCATTTTTCGGTAGACATGGGTGGACATTTTAATTAATATCTCCGCTAATTAGTGTCGCATCGCTTAGCGAATTATCGCGATGTCGAGATGAAGAAATTCTGCGTCTGTCGACACCGGTTTCGAGGCGATGCGACCATTAGCGCAGGAGCTTTAGCGGTCACAAGGCATTTCTCACAGACAGACAGACAGACAGAAAGAAAGACAGACGCGTACAGATTTTAATAATATAAGGAGATTCGCGAGAAAATATATTTTATTATATGTCGAAAAATGAATTAACCCGTAAATTTTTTGGGCAACAATTATAAAATAAATAATTTAATAAAAGTTTAGAAGTAACGCTTAGATCATTACATTATATCATATCATATCAAATTATATTATTAGAAAAATAAATACTTTAAATTTATAATGACGTCAGATTAAACGTGTAAGTTTAACATTTTGCAAAGCTTTATATGAATTTCAATTTAATTCACGTGCAAATTTCTTTTCATGTCAAGATATTTTAAAAACAAAATGTAAATGTTTCTTTTACGTTGGCAACAGCAAACTTTTTTAATATTTCATTATTTCCATTTCTATTATGGCTTTTATGGGGATTTTAATTAAAATGCTCAGATTTTAAACTAAAATTTATTTTATCAAAATTTAATATAGCCTATAACAATCAGGGATAGTGTAGCTTTTGATCAGTGAAAGAATTTTTTAAATCGGTTCAGTTGTTTCAGAGATTACCCTCCACAAACATACAATTTTTTGCGCTTTATATAATGATATAGAATAGATTAATAAAATAAACATTTAAAACAGTAATAGAAATTTGAGCTATTTCACCACAAAAAAAAAAAAAAAACGGAGGGCTTTTAAGCTTTAGCACATAAAATTCATTTTTTTAAATTATATGTAACTTCAAGATTTTCCACAAATTTTCAAAATTACAGCCTTGCATGAATCTAAAAATGCGTGAAAACCTGTACTGAAGCAATCACAATATATATATATATATATATATATATATATAATTAGTGGATGCAGCTTATTCGTTGTGCACGAATCTGAAAATGCATGAAAATCCGTGCTACAGCGGTCAGTATTCTAATTAAAAAAAAAAAAAAAAAAAAAAAAAAAAATCAGTGGATATCCCTAATTCGAGGTGCATGAATCGGAAAATGCATAAAAAACTGTACTTCAGCAATCAGTATCCTGAAATTAAAACCAAAAAACATCACTGGATACCCCTAAATAATAGCTCATGAATCATAAAATGAATAAAAATCTGTACGGCAGCTTTCAGTATCCCGATATTAAAAAAAAAAAAAAAAAATTCACTGGATACCCCTAATTTGTGACGCATGCATTGGAAAATGCATGAAAATCTGCACTGCATTAATTACAACCATGCACTAATTTTTCCTTAAATAACTCCATTTATTAAAATAATAATAATAAAATACACTCGAAAAATTTATTTTTAAATCTCAAGAACGCATATATATATAAACATTACGATAAACATACACGAATGTTCGGCGCAAAAAGAAAAACAAAGTTCCGAGACGGTTAAACAAAGTTTCGATACAAAAGGTTACTATTAAAAAGTGTCGATACACTGAATCGCATCACAGCATCACAAATCGCCAATGGGTGCCCTATAGTAAAGCTTAGCCAAGAATTTTATTCCAATTATTATAATTTCAATTATAATAAGCAAATATTGTAATAATTTCTGAAATCAGATTGTTTTAAAAAACTTCTTATATTCTGATAATGTACTATAAGCCAAAGGAAAATTTGAAGAGCATTTTCTGTAATGTCAACATGAAAAAGACTTACAAGGAGAGGTCACGACATGGAAAACTAAGATCGGGACGAAATTGCGCAGGGTTGTAGTATACTATGAAGGTAACAATGTATAAAAGCAGTAGGACCCACTATTCTCAAAATTTGGAGAAAAAAGTGTTCAAAGTTTCAGTAATCCTTAAAAACAAGTTGTTTCGCAAGCCAGCTAGCGCCCGAGTGGCGTAATGGTAAAGCGCAAGTCTTCCGTTGAGACGATCTGGGATCGAAGCTACCTACGGAACTACCGTTTTTTTTTTCTTCTTTAATTTTTTATGTAATCTAAACTTTTTATTTATTTTTATTTTATTTTATAATTCAATTCAAAATTTGAAAATTTTAATAAAATATTATTTAATTTTTTTTAATAAAATGAAATAAATTTTTCTATTTTTAATATTTATAACTTAAAAATACAATAAATTTATATAACTTAAAAAATAAATTTTAGTTTTATTTTAACTGTAAAATAAGGTAAAACTAAAGAAATTGTTTTTAATTATTTATCTAAATATTTTATTTTATTTTAGGTATATTTAATTTTATTTTTTGAATTACAAGAAAAAAAAAATACAGAGAAATGATGATTTTAATTGCATATATAATTACTATCCAAATTAAATAATTACTTCTCCAATGAATACAGTTTCTTGAAAAAATATAGTATAGGATTACGATGCTATTAAATTATTACAAGTAAAGAAATGTTATCTTTAAATGTAGATTTTAAATATTAATGAACATCGTTTCTTTTTTCGATAACGACTTCCCCCCCCCCTTTTTTTTATCCTTCTGTGCACAAAATAAAATTCCACCTGCCCTTTATTATTAACAAGCTAGAAGCGTTTACGTAATTTATACACATTCAAATCAAATCAGGAAGCTCAAACCAAGATTTAAGTACACCTGCTAACTATTTTACACTTTGTTTACAGCTTGCTTACTTTTTAATTATTTAAATATTTGTCTGTTTTTCTTTATGTTTCTTTTAGGGTCTTGTAAAACTAAACTTTATTTTTTAAGTTATAGAAATTTATTGTATTTTTAAGTTATAAATATTAAAAATAGAAAAAGTTATTTTATACTCAAAATTAAATATTTTTTTATTAAAATTTCCAAATTTTGAATTGAATTGTAAAATAAAGTAAAATAAATAAAAAGTTAAGATTCCAGAAAAAGTTAAAGAATGAAAAAAAAAAAAAAAGTAGTCCCGTAGGTAGCCTGGAATCCAAGTCATCTGGTTGGAAGTAGAGATGGGCGTTATTTCACGTAACATAATAAGTAATATTATTATTGCATGGTAGCCTATTAGCACTGTAATATATTGCAAAAAATATCCTATTAAAAAATAATATATTCGACTTTATCTCTACACACGAAAAAAGACAAGAAATTTCTGGCGATAAAACTGATATAATACACCATTATACAAGTAAAAAGCTTGAATTATTTCTTTTATTTAATTACTTTATTTATTACTTTATTTATTTTATTTACAAAATACAAAAACAAAATTATGAACGCCGGCTACTACCGAAAATTCAAAGACTCGCATCAGACTTTCCGCGCAGATGTTCGAATCGATTCGTTACTTCATGTCTGAAAAAACAGGTCTGAAATCTCAGTAAGGAACACATACGATTTCATGCATCTCTGTTACTCTGATATTCTCAATCAGTAATTTCCATTTCCATGTTCATAAAATTATCGTTAAAAAAATAATACAGCTGCAGCTGTATTATTTTTTTAACGATAATTTTGTAATGATAATATTTTCTAGAACGCATTACGGAATATTCCTTGTGAAATATATTAATCAAAATAATTTTAATAAGCAAGATAATTTTAACGTTTAGGACAAATAACATCGTGCTGATATCTATACATATAAAAGAGTACTTCCACTTACTCACTCATTCACTCACTCACTCATCAACGCACAGAAAAATCTACTGGAGCCACTGACTCGAAACTGGGTCAGATTATAGAACACATAGTGTAAGCACCCCCTAAGAAGCGATTTTATGAAATTCGCCCCCCCCCCCCTCAAGGGGGAATAGGGGGCAAAATGTGATTTCACAAAACCTTTCATATCTCATAGGAAAAAATATATCCGTAAAATTTTTGCTTTAAAATATAGTTAACATAAAAATCTAAAAATCAATTTCTTGAATTTTAGAAATTCGGTCCCCAAGGGGGGAAAGGGGGAAAACATGATTTCACATGTGCAAAACGTGGTACACATACTCCTATATATCTCAAAAAAAAAAAAAAAAAAAAAAAAAACAGATATACGGGAAATTTTTGCTCTGATATATAGCTAATACAAATACCTAAAAACCAATTTCTGGAATTTTAGAAATTCAGCCCCCAAGAGGGGGGACAGGGGGCAAAATTATTTGAAATAATACTTTATACCGCAAATAGAAAAAAAGATACATGTGAGATTTTTGTTTTAAAATATAGCCCCCCCCCCCCCAAATACATAAAAATCAATTTCTTTAATTTTAGAAATTCGTCCCAGGTGGGTCGAGAAAGGCGGGGCTATGGGGCAAAAAAACAGAAATACAGTTAGAGCGTTCGAAATTGGTACAGATGGGTTTTAGAGGCCTGCAAGTCGAATGAGGATATTTTTGAAAGTGTAAAGTTATTAGGAGGGTCAGAAGGGGGAGTAGGGGCAAAAAAATAAAAATAAAGTTAGACCGTTCAAAATTGATACATAGATGTTTTTGATACCGACAAACCGATTGCGGATATTTTCGAATTCGTAAAGTTATTAAGAGGGGTGGGAAGGGGGGGGGGCGGAGCGGCAAAAAAAAAAAAAAAAAAAAAAAAAAAAAAATAGAGTTAGACCGTTCAAAATCGGTACATGGAGGTTTTTGATACCTATAAATCGATTGCGAATATTTTCGAATTTGTAAAATTATTAGGATACACGGGAAGGGGGCATAAAGCGGCAAAAGTATATAAATAAGAGTTAGATCACTGAAAATTAGTGTTGTTAGGTTTTGTTGAGGCCCGATAAATCGATTACGGATAATTTTGAAAGTAAAGAATTATTACGAGGGGCGAGAAGGGGGGGGAACAGGGGTAAAAATAAAGAAATTCAGATAAAATGTTGGAAATTAGTATTATTAGGTTTAAAAGCCCGAGAGAACGATTGCGAGTATTTTTTAAAGTCTAAAATAATTAGGAGGGGCGGGAACGGTAGGTGAAGGAACATGCGTGCCTGTATACTCTGCCGCAGGCAGTGGGAGCCCGGACTGATTATTCCACCGATGAGAGAAGATTTTTTTTTTTTTTTTTTTTTTTTTTGTATTTCATATTTATGTTTTTCCCTTAAGGTAATATAGTGATTGATTAAGAGTGTTGGACATAAATACGCGTGCGCAGCGCACAGTAGTCTGCGCTGCCGAAGGCAGTAAGGACTCAGTGCGAAATTTTTTCCAATGAGATTTTTTTTTTTTTTTTTTTTTTTTTTTCACATGATAAAAATTAATGCAATTTTCAGAATTCATTAATTATAGTGATTCATTTAAAAATAGTGACCAGCGAAGCGAACGTAGCCTGCTAGTTAATTTATAAATGCTTTTATTTGGTGTTGATTATTTTTCATGGGATTATAAAATCGTTTGAATAAAATGCTTTGATACCACGGTTTAACGAAATAGTGTTTATTTATGCAGCTAGCATGAGATAGGTAAGGGGCGATTATTAGACGTTGATTCCTATTTCGTCATGAAGGTGAGGAATGAGATTACACTTGCTAGGTTTGGATTCGCTTGCGTACTGGAAACAGATGTTTCGGGAGTTTGGTAATTGAAAGGAAGGAGTGTTTGTTTATATTTTAATTGCTTGTAGCAGATGGAACTGAAGATGCGTAATGGCATACAGCATTTATTGTGGTTTTATTAAGAATATTGTTTAAGTTTAATTAAGAATAATTTGAGAAGAAAATTGAATATTTATTTATTTATTTATTTTTGCTGTTTAGCTTTTCTTCACTTTTTTTTTTTTTTTTTTTTAAATCTGATTTTTTCTTGAGACTATTTTTTTAGATTTAAAATGAGTAAAGGTGTTAAGAATAGTTAATTATGCTCTTATGTTAAAATTAAGTATCTGAGAAAATACATCATTTTATGCAATTTTTGTAAGCAAAATCTATATTTTTAAACAAGTGTTTCTAATTTTAGAAAACATATTCAAAGTGACTGTTTGCTAAGTACGAGTGAAAAACACTAATTTTCTTGTCAATCTGGAAAGTTCAAGTTCTTCGGAAAATCGAAAGAAACAGTCACTCGGTAGTTTAAAATCTGGGATGCTTAAAGATGTTTCTTTAAAATTTGCTATTATTATTTAATTGTTTCTTAATTACATATATGACTTATAATATGATAATTCTTTTTTTTTTTTTTTTTTTTCAGAAAACGGCTCTCGTGTACATGTTTCTTGATATTATTTGAAATATTCTGTTTTCGTGTTTAAAGGAATTAATTTAATGAACCTTAAGCTTACTCGATTGGGACAAACGTTTGTGTAAAATTTTGACTCTACCACTATTTCATATCAGCGTTTTTTTTTTTTTAATTGAAGAAATTCTAGTGTTAAATAAAGTGAAGATTACTATTCGAAAGCACTGGGACTTAAAAACATGAACCGCATCCACTATATAGGACACATTATATATTGTATATCATCCAGAAAGGATTAGAAAGACATTAGCCATATGTAAACTAAAAGTAATAGGTTATAAAATTAATATGTTGCAAAAACCTATTACCAAAGGAAGTATGGAACGAAGTAACCTATTACTGAAAAGTAACTATTTATCCCATCTCTAGTTGGAAGACTCCCGCTTTAGGATCACGCCACTGAGGCGCTTACTCGCATGCGAAATAACTTGTATTTAAAGATTAATAAAACTTTAAACGCTTTTTTCACGAAATTTTGTGGATAGTGGGTCCAACAGCTTTAATATGTTGTTACCCTCATAGTATACTACAATCATGCGCAATTTCGTCCCGATTTGAATTTTCCATGTCGTGGCCTTTCCTTGTTAGTATTTAGCTGATATTTTACATGAGGTTTGAAACTGTTGTGGGAATCAACAATTGGTGTCGTAGTATTGTGGGAATACGTGATACAGGTCTCTATCAAGAAAGAGAAAACGATTTACTTACAAATATTTGATAGTTTTTTTGTTCAATAATTAAGACACTAGTTTTTGCTATGAAAATTTACCTACTTTTACGTTTGAGTTTGTGATTATTAATTATCTCAATTTCTGAAATAGGCGATTACTAGTAAATATGTCTATGTTCATAAATATGCAGCACATTCTGTCTCATTAATAAAGTTCAGAACAATCCCATTAAAATTAATTTTCGTTTCCACATGCATATAAATAACATTCGGGAAGGGATACTCGTAAATGTATTTTGAATAAAAGAGAAATCTTATCCATATAACCTTTTGTTTTCCAAACCATATCAGTATAAGGAGCCTAAAAGATTAGAACACCAAAAATATTTTTTTTGGGGAAAAAAAGATAAAAAATTAAACATTTTGAATATTTTGACGTTTTATTTAAGCTGTTATGCACCTTGGTTCAAAAGTTATGAGCCAAATTGTAATTAAGATCAAGACCAAAATTATTGCATTTTCCAGTTAATCGCTTACATTCTTAGAAGTGCTTCTTGCAAATATCTTGAAAAAAAAAAAAAAAAACTTCATTAACTGTTAATTTTTTTTCCTACCCGTTTATATAAAATAGAATATTAAGAAAATAAATCCGTATTTAATAAAACTAATTTCATTTATTTAAACATTTTTAGTAAAATGTTAGAATTGTTTGAATTTTTAAAGTTGTACATATTTTAAAAACTAGTAAATTTTGAAATATCTCAAAACCATTAATTCGTTCTATGAAACAAATATATGCAAGCATTTGAAGCCATAAAAATTCTTTTAGGATAACTTTATGGCAAGATAACTTATGGATAGTGACATATAACTAAAAAAAAATATAAAAACTTCATTTAACTGGTATTCCATGTATTTCATAAACTATTTAATATGTAAAAGATTTTTAGCCATTTAATTTACTCATGAATAACGTTGTAGGAAGTGTACCAATTCCCAAATCTGTACTTTACCATATCTCTTTGTAAAAGAGATTTCTTTAAACAATATTTATATTTTCATCTAGCATTTAAAAATCAATAGATCTTTTAAAGAACTTTATAAAAAGAGCTGAGCAATAAAAATTTTCTTTTAAAAGGTCTTAAAAACGGCGCACAAGTATTTGAAAGGAATAAAAGCTCTACCAGTATTGTGATATTTTGTTACATAGATAAATACGATCGAAGTCAGATTATCTATACACGCCATAAACTTCTTAAATAAATGATTTCTTTAAATGTCTTTGACATATGTATTCATACAAAGTATCATAAGACAGAATTTCGAAATCCTAGCTATTACCATACATATACACCCACTTAGAAGTTTCAAAGACAGAAAAGTTTTACATTTGAAAAGAGAAAATAGCACACGAAATTTATTTATTTGTAATGAAACAACATCTGTGACTTTAGTTTCTGTTTATCAAATGTGATCTAGTAGATGAATACATGCTTTGAACTGTGAAAAATACACTGGAATGAAAAATGTCGACCACATATCACTGAATTGTAATATTGAAATATAAATTAAATCTAAAATATATTCTTTAAAGACAATTTTATTCCTTTTATATGTTAAAAAAATGTTAAAAAGGTATATATTTCAATAGTAATTTTTCAAAAATAATTAGCCCCTCTCTACGAAATATAAGTAATCTAATCTAGCAGAATATTGAAAGAATATTTTTATAGATAAGATTTAAGATATTAGCGCGTTTCAAAATAACTATATAACTTTGAATAATTGCTCTTGTCTGCTGCAACACAAATATCACAATTAGATAATACTATATAACCCATTGTTACGTATTCGGGGTTCGTGTATTGCCCATAAATGAATAACAGGTGTTTGAGAGGCTTAAAATTTATTTACAGAATATTCTAGAAGATTAAGCATTTGTCAACCAAGTATGAGCTTCAAATATACTAGTAAAAGCCGTTTAAATAATAGCTGACAACATAAACATAACAGCATAAACTGTGTCAGAGGCATAACGCGCAGCATAAGCTGTATTCAATAACAGAAGCTGAGTCAACGATAGCTCCTAACACTTCAAACACTTGGCCTCAGCTGAACCCTCACAGCCGAAATACAATCATATTTAAAACTTTTCTCGCCAAGCTCGCTAAAAAAATCCGCCAAGGGGTGATAAAGGCGCCAATATGGTGTCATGTTTGTCGCCAAGAGCATGCCTACTTTATGAAGTTTTTAACGCCTTTCTAAAGAGAAACAAGCAATTTTAATGCCAAATCAAGGCAGAAGCGTAGAATATGAAACTGAAACAGAGAGTAGAAAACGACTAAGCCTCTTTAAATAAAATTACATAAAAAACAACTATTATTTACAAATTTGTAACATTGGCCCCCTCCCAAGGACTGCAGATCCCGGTCAGTACAATTGTTGGTCAGAATGTAAACAGTGGCTTATATAGTCAAACAGTAGCTTATATAATGGTGAAGCGTGTGCAGATTCACCTAGTTGGCGCAGTTGGCGCGAATCGGCTAGTGTGGTGAATATCGTTGGGAGCGAGGCTCAATGAATGCCTAAAGTGTCCTCGTAAGGACTTGTCCTTCTGACTGTTCAAACGTAGAATTAGAGGGAACTGAGGTGAAATGTATCGAAATTGAATAGTCTAGGACTTTTCCGGAGAGAACGGGAGTTTCGTAATCCTTGTCTACAGCCCATAGCCGGGCTAAATGTTTGTTGTTGTGTGATAGTAGAGTTACTATGGTAGCGTTCAAGACATCAATTTCGGAAATGGGACTTTACTGGAGGGAGCGAATGGGCTCCCTAGATTTTGGGACGGTTGATGGAGGGCGCTTGCATCTTGACCATATACAAATATGTACATTACACATATACAAAGTTAAAAATAATGATTACCATGATACGATATGTTAGCCTATCATAATGCACTATCATCGATTTTGATGAAGGTGCTTTAGTAATACGTACCACGACGTTATTCAGTTTTTTAGAACTATATGGGGACCATCCCAGTTAGACTGTAACTAGAGAGAAAATTCTTTATTTTGAACAGGGTTCCACAATCAAACTTTGTCCCTTCTTTGAATTTGCGTTGTGTAAAATTTATGTAATATCTTGTCTTCATTCTGTCCTTAATCTTGGTTGAAAGGTCAGCCACATGAAAATCCGTCTATCATTAGACTCCAATTTTCTGTACAATACGCCATTTATAATGTGAGGAGAGTCCCAGAGTGCCCAGTAACATTTCATGTAGAGCCTCTATGTGAAAATCCCTTGCCATTTAGGCTGCTGGATGACACTTTGAATTCTAGTACTGGCTTTATGACAGAACCTCCTCACTCGGACTGTCTGTCTTCTTTATCGCACCATGAATCCTGTTTCAATGGCTTAGAAATCGTTGGCCTACAGGATTCTTGAAATTAAGCGGACACGTTAAAGATATGCGATCAGTCAGAAACAAAAATCTGAATCTCCTGCCATAGAGATAATGAGGAAAGTGTTCTATGGCCTTTAAAATGGTGAGTAGTTCCTTTTTGG
>OZ005657.1:248753425-248835925 GCA_963930645.1 Salticus scenicus | reverse complement strand
TGTTTTGAGAATAATTCAGCGGATGGATCTTGAAGCTTTTGAACGCACAAATTTACTTTCAGTTGTACTTTTTCAACATTAAGCCACAATGACGATGATTTTAAGCACGCGTTGATCTCATCAGCGTATGTTGAACACGGAATAACGGGAAATGCTTGTCTGAAATCACCTGAAAAGAGTAAGAAAGTGCCGCTAAATAGTTTGTCGTTGTTTGTTATATCTTTCAATGTCCTGTTCGGCGCCTCAATCGAATGTTTGTGTTCCATAGTGCATTCATCCCAGATAAGAATTTTACACTATTTCAGCACTGTGGCCATGGACAATTGTTTTTTTATGTTGCACACTGCGTCTGGGTTATTTTGAATATTTAGTGGCAGTTTAAATAATGAATGAGCTGTTCTGCATCCATCCAATAAAGTTGCCGCAATGCCAGATGATTGAACAGCCAATGCGATGCCATTATTTGATCGTATTTCGGCGAGAATTAGCGAAATAAGGAATGTTTTGCCAGTTCCACCTGGTGCACCCAAAAAAAAAGAATCCACCTTGGCCTGCCAAAACTGCGAGCATGATGCGGTCGTAAATGGGTCTTTGTTCTTCATTCATTAGTGGGACATTGCGAGCAACAATCGCTGCCATTTCTACAGTATTGTATTGTAGTTCACGATTCAATTCAGTGCTTATTAAATCAGATGCATTTCGATTTGTTGAATGCATACCGAAATGACTGAGTGGTAAGTTGGCAATGATAATGCAAAGATCTTCAATAGCAATCAGTGCTTCATTGTACATAGCGTCGCTGAATACTATCGTTAGATCGTTGCACCGTGAACGATGTTGATGCAATATATCATTAGTCATTGAATCTTTGTGATTATCCCATAATGTCTCTGCTTTGGCCGAGAAACATGTAGTCAACACTTTAGCGAATAGTAGACGAATTTGTTTTGCTGTACAGTTCAGTCCTACTTCAGCAAGCATACACTCCCACTGGTTGTCGTCTTCCAGCAAGCCGAATGCAAGGCATGCATCTTTATACGTTGGATACTGTTGTCCATTCACTTTACGTAAATCTTGAAATGGCAAAGGGCCGATGACATTAGCCAATAACAGTCGAAGATAAAAGCACTCAGTCTTCCTTGGATTGACCGTAAATACTCGTTCCAAGGTGTTTGATTTGAATAAACCGGGACATGCATCAATCGGCGTGCCTTGCTTGCGGGGCATCCATTTTTTTGTTGGAGCCCATGTGAAATAGCGTGGTACTTCTGAATAGAGTAATGTCCGTGCAAAAGCACCAAAAGCATCCGCACGATTACACAATTCAAAAAATTCGGTGAGTGTAGTTTTTGGTGGATTTATAGCACGATCATTCACTGTCTCGCTCGTGAAATATACGCGCTGGCCATTTTCAAGATGGACGGCTAAATGAAGAACTGCTGGATCCCGTTCATGAATTGGGAAACCAAAGATACGCCAAACAGCTTCATTGGAGCTCACGTACCGGCCAGTTTGGTAAAGTGTTATTTCATCGTTGTAATTCACCAGAGGAGCATTCACATTGGTATTTTCAACTCGAAATACAGCCATATCACTGCCTTTATTCACATACTTGCAAATGTATTTGATGCTCTTCACTGAACTGCAGAACTGAACATTAATATGAGCATTGAATGTTTTGCTCAGCAGAGGCGAATATGGGACCACTCATCGGTTATCAATGTCAATATCTATGTTGTTGACATAGATGACCGCCATAGATGATAAGATTGTCCGCCATTATCGGGAATTCTTCGACGATATATTGGATATCCGTCAACATTTGTGATCGTGAAATTTTTCGGAAAACTTTTAGTACATTTTCCATCTGCACAAATAATAATGGCCTAAAAATTCATTTTTCATTTTAACATAAAATAACTCCGTCGGATATTGACGAATATTTTAAAAGAATATACCATTTTAACTAATTTTAACATTTTAACAATATTAACGTTGAAAAATATTTTAAACACTTACGGTTAAAAATTCATTTTTCATTTCAACATTAAATAAATTCTGACATCGTGTTTACGATTCTAAAATATTAACTTTGAAAAAAAAATATTTTAAACACTTCGTAAGATACGGTTTCGATTCTAAAAATATTAATTTTGAAAAAATATTTTAAACACTTCGTAAGATACGGTTAAAAATTCATTTTTAACACGCTTTTATTAGCTTCACCTGTATATATGTATGTATGTATGTTTGTTTGTAACTTCTCTGGGAGCAAACAAAAAATTTATATTGTAAAAAAAATACTTTCCTTACGTGAACGATGCGGCGTCGAGGTAAGGCGCTGCGCTACGAATCTAAAGGTCCAGCGTTCGATCCCCGTTAGGGGCGATTTTTTAAAAATTGTTTTTGTAAATTCTAAGTTATTTTAATTAAAGATTTAAATGTATGTAAATATTACGGTGTGTCACTCACACGATTTTCTCTTACCCTGAATTTTATTACTAAGATAGATATTTAGTGCTTTTTAGTTCACATTTCTATAAAAGCGTGTTCTTTAATTTTTTAAAACTATAATATTATTCATTTCAACATTAAATAAATTCTGACATCGTGTTCACGACAACTCACGCCATCTAGGTGGAAAAGTTGTTGAAAGAGTTGGTTAAAAATTAATTAAGAAAGAACTAATTAAGTTACAACTTTCATTTGCAAATCTAAACCATTCTCGAATCCACCTGAAGACACACAAATAATTTCATTAAACTCAGTCCAGCCGTTTCGGAGGAGTTCAGTGACATACACACGCACAAAAGAAATATATATATAAAGATATATATATATAAAGTAAGTGCACCAATGATTGATACTTTTAGAGCAATCTCTGATGTTTTTAATGTTCTAGTCATCAGAAAATATTTTTAGAAATCTTAAGTTAGTACATAGGGTATGAAAGACATTCAGAACCACATATATGTTAAAATATACACATTTGATAACAATTATTTTTCTTTTTTTTTCACGAATTTTTATTTGACACCCACTCAATGTTCCAGTAATTGACACTGCCAGTTTTTCATTTTATTAGTAATTAGCCCCCTATGTTTCAGTGTTTGACACTGCTGGTTATTCATTTTACCAGTTATTAGCACCCTATGATCCAGTGTTTGACATAAAATGTTGAAATTCTTATATGTAAAATATATTATTTTATTATTTTTCTTATTTATTACTTATTTCGGGATAGATGTCAATTACTGGAGCATGCCAATCACTGGAGCACCTACCCTACATATATATATGTGTGTGTGTGTGTGAGAGAGAGAGAGAGAGATACGTTTCATTCGATTTGATTGTGATTTAATTTTTATCATTAATATAAGAGGAATTTATTTCAAAATCTGTGTTATATTAATAATAATAAAAAAATGCATGTCTGTTTGTCGTTGATATTTAATTATGTTAACCATGTATATATATGTATATAAATTACTTTTCTTTCAATTACAATGATTTTATTTAAAAAATGAAAAAATATAAGTAGTCGAATATTTAATCAACTGTGCGCATTGCAAGCATCAAAGTTTGGAAAATGTTGATGCACACTATTTTATCTTTTTAGTTTTATCTTATGTTTTAAATAATAATAATAATAATAACAATAAATAAATATATCTGTCTGATATGACTCTGTGACTAAAAAACAATGCCCACATTGAAATCTCTGAAGAATTTTGGGATTTGTTTCACACCTGTTTCTCCAAAAGACAATTAAAAGGAATTTCACTGTTTTGTTTCAGCGCATTTTTTTTTTTTTTTTTTAAAGAGGGGGTGGGGGGCGCTTCTAATCGAAATTTTCTTAAACAATATTGTAAGAGATTATAAGAAAGGAAAAATGCTTTTACAATTCTGTGTGAACTATTTTCTGTGTTTGACAAATGTATCCCGATTGACAGAGAAGAAAATGACTCAAGTTCAGCAGATCTGTACAAATTAAATCCCGAGATCATTATTTAGGTGCCTCGTATATTCTTTTATTTTTAAACTCTAACATTTAGAGAATTCTTGGATAAAGCATCGATTTCCTATAAATTTTGTATTCGAACACTCTAAATTTGAATGTGATATTTAAGAGCCGCATTACAGTGTTTTATTTTAAAAACCTTGTATTTTATTTAAACTAAAATTTTCAGGACTTTGATAAATTAACAATGCTTAGATCTTCGCTGATATCTAATACCCTTTAACATTTAAAATTCACTCTGAAATAATAAATTTTCTGTTCAATGTGTCCTATAGTTACACCTTTTTCAACAAAGGTTGTAGATATTTAACTCTCCAGTTGTAAAAATTCGTCTAAGTTCTCTTTGACCGAACTTCCCTCATATATTTGCTGTCCTTTTTCTTTTACCGTACAAAGAAAAAATCGAATTCTCAAATTTTTAGACGTTTTTTCAGTTTTATTTGTTATTATAACTTTCTGTTGCAAAATAATAATAATAATAATAATAATAATAATAATAATGATGATAATAATTTTTACTTTTCCTACCCCCTTGTTTTCAAGTCAAATAACAAGAATTAGAAATATGAAAAAATAATTTCGCTTTTTTTCTGCAATACTTTGATTATTCCTGATATCGGGACCAAAACGGCGGGACCAAAACAGCGGGACCAAAATTTCCTCGGGACCAAAGTGGCGGGACCAATTCGGCGGGACCAAAGTGGCGGGACCAAAACGGCGGGACCAAAGTGTCATGTACCCTCTTCAGTCTGTATTAATCATTTTATTTGAAAAAAATAACAACCACATTAAATTTACAATATTATATTCAAAAACTATCTACTTGACTCTGTTTTATTATTATTAATTGCTTCAGATGCAAAATAATAATAATAATAATAATAATAATAATAATAATAACTGTAGCAATTAATTTATATACATAAATTTCCAAAACAATTTTAACAACTAGCAGTAAAATACTTTGGAAAACTTTTGCTGAAAGATAAATAATAATAATAATAATAATAATAAAGAGAAAATACCATAATTCAAAACAACAATAGATTCTGATTTAAATAATTAAGAGACTATATCATGCAAATAATAATAAAAATAATAGTAAAAATAATATTAAAAGAAAATAAAAAAAGAAGAAAAAGAGCGAATGTGGTGTAAAAAGCATGCCAATTACAACATGCTCAGAATAGCACCGACATAAAAACTTATAGCCTATTAGGCTATTAAAGACGGTCACCAAAACCTAAGGAAATTCTAGTTAGCTTATTTTAAAGAAGGTGAAATGGATTTTGTAAATATTTCAATAACAACGTTTTGTCATAGTCCAACATTGAACTCATTTTGCTCTGCGATTAATATACCTCCAAACATTTTTAGGCATAAACTACAACTGATTGACTTTTAAAAAATTATTAGCTTTTTATAATTTCACAATGTGTCATTTAAAAAAATATTAAAATATTGTGATTCTTGGTTTCACTTGCCCCATGGGTTGAAGCTAGTGCTACTCGGCATACTATATCTATATATAGTACAGTCGGTAACAAAAGTCTCCGAAATCTAGCAAAAATTCCTATGTAAAAAAGGTACACTTAATACAGTTTTGTTAAATAAATCCTTATCGAATCCTGTTCTTAGTCAGTCTGAAAACAGGATTAGACAAGGATTTATTTAACAAAACTGTATTAAGTGTACTTTTTTATATAGAATTTTTGCTAGTGTTCGGAAACTTTTGTTATCGACTGTACATTTTGAGATATGTAAGTCAAGTTAACAGTAAGTGAAATCCTTTATGAATCATGGACAGTTTGAATTTTTTAAATATCTAGACACGCTACAGATTTACGCACTTTCCGTACGTCCAACTATCACTTCGCATCTTAACTTTTTTAGCACTCTAACAAGACCTAGAAAAAAAAAAAAAATCAGGATATTATGTTTCATTGAAAATTAAAAGAAAGAACTAAAAATGTAGAGTAAAATATATAAGTGATTCAGTTGAGGAGCTGGCGATGAGTGTCTCTCATTGCACTTGCACGGCATGCAATATTCCGGGGTTAATGTAACCACGGATGAAAAATCAAAATGCTTCGTTAACAGAAGAAATTTGAAGTTATACTCAAAAGTCAAAGAGAAAACTTAGTTCCTCTATAGGATCTTACTTTACAGGTACAACAATAGTAAAACTTCCAATTTTGATAAGGGCTCTCTGACGAAGAGAGAAATGTGGGTAATTTCTCATGATTCTAAAACTGTTGATTTTTCATATTTGATTTGATTTCCTAAGGCTAAAGAAAATAAAGAAAACTTTAAAAAAAAAATTAAATAAAATAAATAAATAAACAGATATGATATTTATTAAGTCCGAATTCAGCTAATCAGTTCAGTTATAAGACGAGACTACACTTACTACGGATTACACTTATAGTCAGTAGTAATATTATTGAAGCGCTAGCAAAAATTAGTATTTAAAAGTGCACCTAATATAGTTTTATAAAATAAATATTTGTCGAGTCAGGATTTTAGTCTTTATGATGTTTACAAAAAAGTAAGTTGATGATAAAATTAGTGATCAGACTAAAAAAAAAAAAGAAAGAAAGAAAAATGTGGATGTGGATGTAATTTTCAGTAATTTTGTTGCCGACTGTACTCCACTTCTCTCTATAAAAATTTAGATTTCTAAAAGTTTCTTTTTTTTTTTTTTAATTGACATTTTGTAAAAAGTAGAAAGTAGAAAGTTTTAGCCCACGTGTGTAATTTTCACGATACGGACGTGAACTATACTTATTTCAAAGTAATAACTTTTCCAATAACAAGTTCACGCCTGCGAAGTTTGTTTACTGACGGCCTTATTCACCATTAACTTCAACTCCCGGTTCAACGCCAAAACTTGAAAAGCGTCTAAAGGCAGAGTCTAGCATTCAAAGAAAATTTGGACCGCTTCTTCTGCCATCTAGTGTCGAAGTTTTCATATAATTTTTGATTATTTTTTTCAGCTAAAAATTCTGAAAATAACAATGCCGCTAGATGGCAGATGCAACACGTCAAACTTTGCTAAAATGTTGAACCCTGACTTTATACGCTTTTCAAGTTTTTGTGTTCAACCGGGAGTTGAGGGTACTGGTAAATACGGCCGTTAGTCTTCTGAGTTAATACCTAAAACAGAGAAACCAGAAGTATTTGGTGAAATTTTCAAACGAAAGTGTCCAATTCTTGTAATCATATGTTTCACATCTTCTATCAGTCTATAATCACGCACCACGGTGAAAGGGAGAGATTGAGATTTGGTTGGTTAATTTGTATTTCTGTGATCATTTGTTTCAAAAAGAAAAAAATATGTTCTTAGTAAAGTTGAGGTACCTTTTACGTCGAACTAGACCTACGCAAAGAGCAATTAGCAACGGTTTGGGATTCAATCCTTTCTTTTTAATAATAGATTTCGTAAAAATGTTTGCTTAAAAAAAAAAAAAAAAAAAAAAAAAAAAAACATTTGGTAGGTGTCTTTTTGGAGTAAACTGTGCAGATATATTTTTTTAGTTTCATAACGATTGGTTTCAGCCTCGAACCGGCTGAAGACCATAGTGTACACGAATGGTGTCTGGTGCACATAAAATCCGTATGCTAGCAGTATTCACCATATTTCCATTACAATTATTTCTCTGAGGTCACTGAAGCAGGGTACCATTCCTACTGTGAAGTATCAAATTTGTTATAACATGTCTCTTGGCTACCCTTAAGTTATGTCCCAGATCGTCGGCAATTGCCCATAGCGTACACTATGCGATATAAAACGTAAAACGTATTCATTCGTCTTTCAATAACTAAATCGCATTTCTCACTTTCCTCCAACTTTTCCATTGCGCAGTACTACTGTGACATTAAACCCAACCAACCAGCCAACCTTCCACCAACTTTTCCAGGACTCATCCCAACTCCCTCGATCCATCCATCGAATTGATCTGGAACTTGGGCGATTATCTTAAAAATTCGAAGACAGCCTCCATTTTGAAATTGTTTTTCTAAATTTTGAAAAACTACAGTAAAGAAAATTACTTATAATTATTACAGATTTGCTCTTTATTTATTTAGGGAAAAAAAAAAAAAAAACTCTTCAAATGGGTACATATAATAGTTTATAAAGACATAATTATGATAAAGCCCTCATAACCGAACGTTAAATAAATATGTTTTTTTAAATTGTTATATGGTAAATTTATATCTTGGTCTGTCGGCGAGTATGAAACAATCGCCAAACGTAAACAAGCCATTCAGGACATTTGTTATCAATTTTTTCCAAATCTTGGACTAGCTGTGAGCCACCTGTGGAACACACCAGCGTGAACGTGTTAAAGGGTACATTAATAGTCAACTTTAGAATATTTTTCAAAAAGTACATTATTCTCAAATACTTTTATTATTTAATATTGTAATATAAATTTTAGTCAATATGAGTCACAGGTGCTTTAATAGATAGTACGTGAAACTGTAGATTACATAGGAAAATTTTACTTTACATATTATTTTTATAGACTTTTGCATGCAAAAAATTATATTTACTTTAAGAAATGTTATAACTATTAGTATTTAAAAAGAGATTTTAGTTTAAAACACCTTTCATTGTGTGTTATGAATCTCATACAAATTCTAAATAAATATTTTTGTTACATTTGTAAAATTAAAAATTAAAATATATGATATGCAATAGTATTATATTGAATTCCTTTTAAAATTCGCAGTTTCAGTTAATACTACAAAAATAAATATATTAATAAATAAATTAAATAAATAAAATAAATAAATAAAATAAAATAAATAAAATAAATAAATAAGTAAATAAAGCATGACATTTTAGCTACATAATAAGAAAAGAAAAAAAAAAATATTATTATTATTTTTTTTCTGTCTGAGTTTTTACGTCACCTTATAAATTGCATATTTGATTGAGAAACATTTAAAATTGGCATTCAGAAAAATAAGAATTTTGTATACTGATACTAATTAAAATAAAAAATGCAACAATTGCTTCGGTTTAAATAATAAAATTCAAATCTTCATTACGTGGGGGGAAAAAAAGAAAAGAAAAAAGAATAGCACGGATGTAGCTAAAAAGCAGCAACCACGCACAGGCGAATTTAGCTTATAAATTATAAAATGTACTATTGAAACGTGTTTTTTCATAAAACTGCACAAAAGTGTTTATATATTTTATATGCCATACTTGCTGTTATCTAATTTTAATTACGTTAGTAAGGTATCTTACTAGAAACTATTATTGAAATTATTATGTTGTGTACGTTAAATACATAATTGTAAAGAATCACTTTATTTTTTTTTACTTTGCCACTTATTTCCTATGATAATATTATGATAACCTCTTAAATATTTTCAGATAGCATATAGATCAAAGTAATTAATATATATGCAGATTTTATAGATATTATAAGTTTAACATATATGGATATTATATAATTTAACTTATTTTACAAAGAAATATTAAGAAATTCGTTAATTGCTATCTAAGCTGACGAAAAAGTACTTCTTAAGTTGCTGCTAGTTTTTCATTAGATGCAGAATGGAACATTTACTTCAGAAATATATTACAATAGCTGTTATTATATCATGCTGGCGATGTTTTTAATCAATCCTTTGTTTAAAATATACCCATTTATATAAATGTAAAAAAAAAAAAAAATACAATTTCTCTCCTTTATTATTGTAATAAAAAAAAAAATGAAACGGAGCATAAAAATAGCTTAAAATGACAAAGTAATTTGAGTTGATTTTAAGTTTTACTTCAGATCTTCAAATTCTGTCAGCAGGGTTTTTTTATGTAAGGCTTTTTCGACTAAAAAATCTGATAATTTTCCCATTCTTTTAGGCTCATTCGCTACTAGTTCAAAAATAAAGATAAATATAAAAAGTTAACGAAGAAATATTTGACAGCAATTTTACTTTTCTTTGTAGCAGTTGGTACGACTCGATCAATAATATTAACACTGTTTGGGATACAGTTTCCCGCCTCTTAACTCATTTTTCTTCTACAGACATTTTATTCAGCTCGAGCGAGACATTTTATCCAACTTCGATTTTTAGAAGTTGGAACATAATTGTAATTTATTAACTGATTTGAAATGCGGTAAAGGAGAATTGGAGAATTTTGATCAACAACAAAAAATTTCTTTTCATAATACACACACACACACACATATATATATATATATATATATATATATATATATATATACTCTTTTTATAATTGAAAGCAAATACGTTTTTTTTGTATTATTATTCTAAGAAATTTTTATTTTACTTACGAAAATTATTCTTATATTTCTTTCAAAACATTTCTTATCCGTTACATGTTTTACGCCTGTAATACAGTCGGCTGCAAAATTACTCGAGCACTAGCAATAATCCCTGTCTAAAAAAAGTACACTTAATACTGCTTTGTTAAATAAATCCTTATCGAGTCATGTTCTTAGTCAGTCTAAGAACATGATTCGACAAGGATTTATTTAACAAAACAGTCTTAAGTGTACTTTTTAAATATAGGAATTATTGGCTAGCGCTCGAAGAATTATGCTGCCGACTGTATATACTCAGATATTGAAGTAAAATTTAAAACACATATAAAATGAAGTTCAGATTTTTGATTCGGGATTCTATTTTTCTTTCCATAGCGATTTCTTAAAATCGCCATTGAAACAATAAAGATGCCAGATTGGAACGCTGTCCTTTTTTAACCCCTTAAAGCACGAAATGTTTTCGGGAAAACTAGTAAAAAATGATTGATTTTTTTTTTGACAAATAATTCCTAACGACCTTTAGCTGATCATCAAATAAGTTTAATTATAATAAAAACTATCTATTTTTCTTGAACGAATCTCAGACGGGCATTAGAAATAAAATAACGTTACATACAAGTGCGCATTTGCTAGTAACTTTCGACCGTGTCAGACACGGGCAAATGCATTAATGGGTTAAGACAACAAAATAGCGGCGATGCGTCGGCCTATAAAATTTATTTAAGGGGCTCTACTTATTAGTGATTTGGAGACATGCTATCATAATTTTGGTCCACCGCGGAGGGAATACGCCACTGCTACGGTAGACTGGTTGGTTGGGTTTTACGTCGCACTAGGACTGCGCTATGGGTGATGCCACTGCTACAGTAAATTGCTTATGTATTAGTTTTACTGAACATGAAGCATATAACACAGTCGGCAGTAAAAATATCCGAGCACTAGCAAAAATACTGTTACTTAATACTGTTTTTCTAAATAAATCCTTGTCGAATCATGTTCTTACCCTGACTAAGTACAGGATTCCAGAAAGATTTATTTAACAAAACTGTATTGAGTGCACTTTTTTCACATAGGAATTTTTTCTAGTTCTCGGATACTTTTGCTGCCGACTGTACATGCCAAAACCGCACGATTTGATTTTAAGCAGAATTCGGAATTTCTGAATTTAGAAAGCGTTGTTAACTTTCATAACGAATTAAGAAGGTTATGAAGGTTATTACAATTACCTATCTAATCTGTGGAGGATCAAAATTGTAATTGCATGTCTCCGGATCATCCTTAGGGATGCGTCCCAAACC
Organism: Salticus scenicus; assembly: GCA_963930645.1. Taxonomy (NCBI): domain Eukaryota; kingdom Metazoa; phylum Arthropoda; class Arachnida; order Araneae; family Salticidae; genus Salticus; species Salticus scenicus. The sequence continues at coordinate 248,824,301 of OZ005657.1, read as the reverse complement.
GTCGCCAATTACCCATACACTGTACTAGTGAGACGTTAAACCCAACATACTTGTCTGCCTACAATTACCTAATTACGAAGGTACTTTTTATTTTGTGAAACTGAGCACCAACAAGGTAATAATTTAAAGAAAAAATAGTTTCCTTGATACACCAGGCCGCGGTATTCCGGTCGGTAGAGCGCCGAGCTCGTACGGACAGCAGAAAATTTATTGAAGCACACATCCAAATTTTTCATTTCTATATTTTTAGTCTGATCGCTAATTTTTATCGTTAATTTACTTTTTTATAAACAGCATAAAGACTAAGATCATTACTCTACAAATATTTACTTAACAAAGCAGTATCGGTGCACATATTTCCAATACGAATTATTGCTTGCGCTTGAATAATCTTGCTGCCGACTGTAATTCGAAGATTTCGAGTTCCATATTCGAGCCGACCAAAGACTGTCGTATACACTAATAGTAGCAGGTGCACGTAAAATCCGTCGTGGCCGCAATGTCCTCCATCCAAATTATACCTCTAAAGGGTCACCGAAGAGGAGATAGCCATTCCCTTCGTAGAGGATCAAAAGTGTGATGGCAGTCTCCTGGCCATCCTTAGTGGCGCGTCCCAGTCCGTCACCAATTACCCATTGCGCAGTACTAGTTCTACGTTAAAACCAACAAACCAACTTTGATACACTTTTTCAACACTTCAAAAACAATTTCAAAATAAGGAAAGGGCATGTTTACAAACAAACGCTCCTTTAATCAAACTTTCCCACTCACAAGTGGCAAAAGAACAATCTGTATTGGTGGAAATAAGCCCTGAGTAGAGTGTTTTGCCCTGAGCGTGACGTCAGCTGCGGTTTCCTTATAGTGACTGTCCTCGAAATTCGAGAACATATGGTCACCATAGACTTCGTAGAAACGCATTTTACTTGGCTATTGGCGATATTCTGGAAGTCCCGCCGAAGCGTGTTCCGGAGACACGCCATCACATATCTTACCGACTTCATTAAGAATGCCACCCCCGTTTTGTCCTTTTACACTTAATCCATTCTATTTGAGTTTGAAGTTAAGAATTTTTACGCAGCCAGCGTAACAGCATTAGTAGCCAGCATTTTAACAGCCACGCAGTAGCCAATTAGCGACTCACACTTAGAAATGGTTCATAGACATGCCTTTACAATTTTTTTTCTCCATGGAGGGTGTGGCTCCCCTCCTCCCCTGGTGTGGCAATTCCCTGAGTTATTTTTTCCACTCTGCTGAGATAGTTCAGCTATAAACTAGTTACCCAAGTTAAAATTCATGCTAGTACCAGCAACAAAAATAGGCTAGTTATTGCTATGTATTGCTATGTCTGCTAGATTTTCATGCTATTATATGCTTTATATTGCTAGCCAGCATCGGATGCTATATTAGCTAGCTAACACAGCAAAAGCATGGCAAGCTATGTACAAGCATTTTATGCTTACTTGTTGTTTAAGCTTCTTCCAAAGCATGGAGAGGTATGCACCTTAACAAGCTATTATATGCTTTTTCATGCTTGCCAGCATAACATGCTATGTAGGTAGCTTAGGTAGAAATAGCATGGCATGCTGTATCCCAGTAAGAAGTGCTAACTTGCTGCACAAGCTTCTTCCAATCATGGCAAGGTATGTACCTTAATAAACTATTATATGCTTTTTTATGCTTGCTAGCATAATATGCTATGTAGGCAGCTTAGGCAGAAATAGCATGGCATGCTATATCCCAGTAAGAAGTGCTAACTTGCTGCACAAGCTTCTTCCAATCATGGCAAGGTATGTACCTTAACAAGCTATTATATACTTTTTTATGCTTGCCAGCATAATGTGCTATATAGGCAGCTTAAGTAGAAATAGCATGGTATGCTATATCCCAGTAAGAAGTGCTAACTTTCTACACAAGCTTCTTTCAATCATAGCAAGGTATCTACCTTAATAAGCTATTACATGCTTTTTTTTTGCTTGCCAGCGTAATTTGCTAAGTAGGCAGCTTAGGTAGAAAATAGCATGGCATGCTATATGCCAGTAAGAAGTGCTAATTTGCTGCACAAGCTTCTTCCAATCATGACAAGGTAGGTACCACAATGAACAATTGTGTGCTTGTTTATGCTTACCAGCTTCAAATGCTATGTAGGCAGCTTATGTAGAAGCAACATGATGTGCTATGTGGCAGTAAGATGTGCTATTTTGCTACGCAAGCTTCTTCCAATCATGACAAGGTAGATATCACATCACAATGAACCATTTTTTTCTTTGTTAATGCTTGCAAATATCAAATGCAATGTACCAAAGTTAAGCAGCAAGATGCATTAATTTGCTTTTTATGATTGGAACAAGCCCTGTAGCCAGGGCCTGACTATCGCACGGGCACCTGGGGCTCGTGCCCTGGGCACGAAATTTCTGAGGGGCACAAAATTTTACTAGTGGTTAAAATATATGGTCTCCATGTTTCTTTTTCTTTTTTTTTTTTTTTTTGTTTGTTTGTTGGTTTTCTCGCTCAACTGTGCTCACTCTTTTACTTACATGAATAAAATTTTAAAATAAAGTCTGTCGTTAGGTTGGCTGAGGGTAATTTTATGTCTTTAGACCCCAAAACAGGGGCAGATATTTTTTTTTGTCCAAATAACTGTTTTCGGTCTTTTTTCACCGGCTATAAATGTAGTACATTAATAACCTTTTTTTTTTGGGGGGGGGGGGGCACAAAAATTTAAAAGTGCCCTGGGCACAAAAAATTGTTAGTCGGGCCCTGCCTGTAGCATAGGTATATTTCCCAACGTTGGCGAATTACGCCGTTTATTGATCATTTTTTATCAATAATGGCCAATATCTGTAATGCAAAATTGAAAGTTCATAAAAGTTTTTATATTTAGGGTTTTAGCTCATATTTTTCTTTTTATTAAATTTATAAAGTATAGAAAACTGATAAAATGCTTTAAATTTTGGGAGTGCATCGGAAAAAATTTACCAATATTGATAAACATCACACCGAAGAATGGCAATTGCGATTCAGCCAATCAGAGACAAGCCGCCATCTTGGCTTAGAATTGTAAATAAACAATCTACTAATGGGCCTCACGTTCTCTGTTCCTTTCATGGATGTACTTTACCCAAACTTTTGCTATAAAAGATAAGTAATATTTAATTGATTTCTTTATATATATCGTAGCATTTTTTTATTTTTATTTTTATCATAGCCTATTTAAATTTATATAACGTTAAATTTGATTACAGCGTGGAAGAATTCTTTCCGCAATGTAGGCTTAAGTAGAATAAGCAATTTATTTTTTCCTTTTGTAAACAAATTAATGTAAGACTTCGTATTATTTTGCTTGCCATTATTTTAATTTTCTCAAATATCAATATTCCGAATGATAATATGACAAGTTTGAATTGATCTACTGTTTTTGTTTTATTATTTAATCAACACTGTTTGCTTTATTTACGCATGATAAATATAATCGTAGTACTAAGAACGGCGATATTAGAAATTAAAATATTAGAAAGACTAAGTTTGCTTTTCATAAGTATTATAATGTGAGCGATAAGTTAAATCTGCTTTGATATATTCATATCATTTATATGTTGTATGAGTGCTGACATTAATTCAGTAAAGTGGAAAATGTACATATTTCAGTAAAAATACCTTTTTCTTGTAATATTTAAGTAGATATTCATGTTATTACTTAAATTCAGTCTATAGTATGTAAAATTTGTAATAACTTTTTAGATACTAAAAAAAATTCTAATTTTTAAAAACAACAACTTAGGAAAGTATTTACTTTGTTCATCAACTATGTGTTATTGCCTGATACTTTTCTTTTTTCAGATGTGTTGGTAAAAATAACACAGCAAACACTGAGCTTTCATGCTGCATGTTACTGTTATTATTATTAATATGTTTTTTTTTTTTTTTTTTTTTTTTTTTTTTTTTTTATGTATTTACGTTGAAAGAGGTCATCAATTGATAATTCTACAGACAAAAATAGTGCTATTCAATACAAAAGTTACTTATCATTACAGATGTAAACATATAGTAATCACATATGAAATAGCATAACTATACGCAATTTGTGACTTTAAATCTTGTTAATTATAATTTATTATACTTATTAAATATATGAAGAATAGGAAGCATTTGCATATGATATTGATTTTTAAAATTTAAAGAGAGGCGTATTTAAATATTATATATTTAAAAGAAAAAATATGCTTTTGAGTCTCTTCATATCCGGCATAGGTTACTAACACCCATAGGTGTCAACTTTTTAAAAAATCTGGGGGGGCGAGTTTCAATGGAGCTATGTTCAAATAAGATTTAAAAAACTTTAGAATTTATATATATCGCATGTGATACTCTTCATGTGGGCCCCTCGCATGTGATACCAACAATACGGCTATTAAAATGCATTCTTTATAAAAATTTTAACTTTCTATAAAGGGAAAAGCACTACTGATTTAATTGTGAAGCAATGAACAAAATAATGAAACAAATCAGTAGGCAAGAAAAAGGAAAACTGATCTAATTGTGAAGTAATGAACAAAATAATGAAACAAATCTGTAGGCAAGAAAAAGAAATATTTAATCCGAACTGATATCAATCTTATCAAAAAGTAATAAGGAGAAATACAATTTCCATAACTTCAAATTAAAAAAATTCTAAAGGTGATAAATGACTGGATTGAACCTGGCTACTGAACTAATAAGTTCATTAATGAAAATAGAGACCAATTTCTTTTCATACATACATATGAAACTAGTATGTTTTGGCCATCACAAGACTTTCTTCTATATTTTCCTATATACATATTTAATCAGTAACAATATTAAAAAAAAAAAAATTACGATTTTTTTTCAGTTTTTTTTTTTTGTTTTGTTAAAAGTAATACATATTCAATCAATAACAATATTAAAAAAAAAAAAAAATTTTTTTTTTTGTTTTTTTTTTTTTTGCTAAAAGTAAAACAAATCGATAACTTTGTTTTAAATTATCACAGATTTATAGTTCAACCATTCATTTTAAAGGTATTGACGAGATCTTTCGAAAGATACCCATCTTCAAAATTTACCCCCCCCCCCTTGGGGGGGTGCTTCCCCCCCAGGGGGGGAAGCGATGCCCCCACATGCACAAAATTTTTTTCCTAGTTAACTATTGCTATTATCAATAACTCATATTAATTTTACAATCACAAGTTAAAAATAACTCTCATTATGTACATTTATATGAAATTTTGTCCTATATTGCCATGTTAAAAATTTAGAAAACATGAGATCACAGCGCCACCTGTTGAGCGATTGATCCCCAAATGTAATCAGCACCAGTTTATGTCAGGGACCAACTAAATACCAAGTTTGGTTAAATTTCGTTTAAAAAAAAAAAAAAGAAAAAAAAAAAAATTTTTTTTTTTTCATTAAAAGTACCCCCCCGGGGGGGGGGGGTACAGCCCCCCCAGTTGGGGGGAACCGATGCCAACACATGCACAAAATTTTTCTCCTAGTTAACTATTACTATTATCAACGAGACCTTTCGAAAGATACCCATCTTGAAAATTTACTTCCCGGGGAGGCCGCCCCCCGAAGATTTAAAAGTGGGGGGGGCAGCCCCCCCTGCCCCCCCGTAGTTTACGCCTACGCTAACACCCTCCTCTTCCTTAAACTCTCTCTGAAAAATTTTTTATTTTTTGAAATTTAGGGTAATATTTTTACAGTCAAACATCGATAATCTAAAAACCTATAAATCGTCACTGATGACCTTTTTACACATACACTTTTTTCTTCTTCACCCATAAACCGTAATATTCAAGTTACTTTGACCTTGGCACAGCATAATGCTGACTTTTATGTATTGTCAGTAAAGTTTATGGATTGTCATTTAATTTTACAGATCTAAGTATCAATATGTTTTTTTCATGTATTGATCAAAATGTCGATAAAAATTCTAAAAAAGAAAACTAATTTTTTTTGCCTCAGTATTTAGTATTGCAAATCTAAAAGTTATATATTTAAAAGAAAAAGGAAATTGTTCCTGTTTTTGATTAGGCCGCTATTCAAACTATCGGTGCAATTAGTGTGGAGGCTATTTGGACTTCTTCCTTGTTGCACTGGTAGCGCCATGGCCCTACTAGATCACTCCTCGGCACCAACATCGTGAGAGCGGCCATAACAATTGACGATTTTTCTGAAATCAAATGCATTGGAAGTTAGGGTCGGCGCACAACGTCACCACGGCAGAACTAACTTAGTTTTGTATATGAAGCTGCATAAGTTTTTTCCGTTTGCAGAGCATTTAAATTGATTTAATTAAATTTAAAATGCAGTCTTCCGATACTCAAAAATATATGAATCATAAAAATAATTGTGGCAATAATTTAAACCAATTCATTGAAAAATAATAAATGATATTAGTCGTTTTCTTCTAAATAACATATACTCTTCTTCAAGTTTTTGTCTTGCATGAAAGAAATGAAATAAGGACCAGAAAGAAAGAAAAAAATTATTTAACAATTTTTTTAAAGGAAACAAATTAAGAGGAGACCGATCCCTACCCCTTCTTGATAAAATTGAAAATAGCAAGGTACACAATAGTACACCATTTTACAAGATACAATGCTTATTTTCACATTTGTTTACAATTGGAATCGATAACACAAACTGATTTTCAGGGTTGGCAGCGAGCGCCATCTACTTTATTCCACAGCATGCATTGATCTTTGCAGTTTTGTTACGGCCACTTACGACGTTGGCGCCAAAGAGTGATCTAGTAAGGCCGTGGTAGTGCTTACTTGGACCGTATTTGAATATAATCTCAATGCAAACATCAGAATATGAAAATCTCTGTTTCATACTAATGATTTTGCTTGTTTCAACTGCAAATTCAAACATTTAACATTTTGAAAGTGTGTAATGTGACTGATCTGCAATCTATGTTATAAACATTGCCGTTAGAAATCATTACAAAATAAATACTAAAGTCATTTTCAGAAAAATCATACATATATTTGTATAGAAAATTGGGTTTGATTTGTATCGAATTATATTTAAATGGTTTAATTGTTAAAGAAAAAAGAAATAGAAAAACGAATACATCTATGTAGCTGAATATACAGATTTATTTATACATATTCATAAACAGGCATATTGCGAAGTTTTTTTTTTTCATAGATTGAAAATACTCAAACTCATACTACGATCTGTTTTCATGTTGCATTTTTTGGTTTTACTATTGAATTTTCGAAAGCTTTATTATTTTCATTTTTGCTTTTTACTTTCCGAACACTATAGTGAGGAAAGTATTGTAATCATGTCAAAAATCCGAATTCTAGATTTTGATGTTTCTATATGTTTTGAGGTCCCCTGAGTCCGTTTTCACTATTTTTACGATGATGTATGTATGTGTGTGTGTATGTCTGTGAGTGAACACGCTAGCGTCTAAACGCTTTGTTCGATTAACCTGAAAGTTGGTACGCATATTGTAAGTCACCATAGTACGAACCCTATAGATTTTGGTGAATCTAGCACTTATAGTTTTTTTACAGGGACACAAAGAAAAATTCTTTATCATTATGACCTATGGGAGCAAAATCTTAAAAGTGCGATAGCATCTAAATGCCTTATTCAATTGAGCAAAAAATTTATACACATATTATAGGTCACAAATACTCAATCTGTATAGATTTTGGAGAATCTAGCACTTATAGTTTTTTTACAGGGACACAAAGAAAAATTCTTTATCATTATGCCTATGGGGCCAAATTTTTTAAAGTGTGATAGCGTCTAAACGCCTTATTAATCTGAGCAAAAAATTTGTACACATGTTATAGATCACAGTTGAACTAACTGTATAAATTTTGGTGAATCTAGCGCTTACAGTTTTTTTACAGGGACACAAAGAAAAATTCTTTATCATTATGGCCTATGGGACTAAATTTTTAAAAGTACGATAGCATCTAAACGCCTTATTGAATTGAGCTGAAAATTTATATGAGTATTATAAATCACTGTTGCACTAACTATAAGCATTTTGGTGAATCTAGCATTTATAGGTTTTTACAGGGACACAACGAAAAATTCTTTATCATTATGATCTATGGGCTCAAAGTTCAGTAGCGTTAAATAAAACATCGTGTAATAGATGGAGAAAAATACTCAAACACTCTATTATAGTTTTCTCTCTTTTGTTTGTTTAACAACTCCTCTTTCTTTATTTTATCTACAAAACTGTTAATTACTCAATGTTCGGAAAGTCGAGTGGAGTCACTCCAGATTTTTAAAAATTATTTTGAGTTATTGCCCTTTTATGAAGAAGTTTAGCATCATTTAGAGTACAAAATTTCTCTGAAAATAATTAATCTCTATCCCACCCACAAAAAAAAAAAAAAAAAAAAAAAAAGAGAAATTTTATATGTGGGGACGAGACATGTATTCTTTCTAAATTTTACTCCTTTATCAGTGCTAACTTATTCTCCTTGGGAAAGATTGTCTGAATAGCCTGTACACTAATCGCACCAATGGTCCGATTAGCCACTTCGTTTTGATAATGATGTTGAAATCAAAATAAACATGAACACTGGAAATCTGTTTTTCTTTGTAAAACCAGCCCTGTAAGACAAACTATATGAAGATTTGATTTTTTTTTTTTTTTGGGGGGGGGGGGTGTACAAAAGAACAATGCGTGATAGTAAAGAATCAAACAGTTTTTACATGGACTTGAAAAGTATGTTTTCATCATCGACAGTACACTGATATGTTAATCAACAATAACAGATATATCTTTAATATGTTATTGAACATGCATGTAATCAATCAAATACAAACTGAAAAATAGAAAATAAGAAAACAAATGAAATTGAATGATATTTGATAGAATATATGTAGCACTTTGCAAATTCTTGATCTTATATGCTATGAAATTAAGGTATTAATTTTAATTTATTATTTGATCAAAACTTAGTGAACTTTATTGCTGTTTTATAGATTATTAATTAAAAATTTTTAACTCATTTCAAACATTATTTTAATTATTTAAGTTTTTGATAGGGATTTGTATACAGTTTTCAAAATTATTAAGAAATTTTCCTGTGGATGTTATGACATTTTCTGATCACCTGTAATTAAAAAAAACTGATAATCTGGCAACGTTTATTTCCCCTCGTTGCTGGATTATCAATTCTTTACTGTATTTAAATGTAATCTGTGAATATATTTATATATATATATATATATGTATTATTTATTTTCAGGACTCAGAACTTGTTTGACATCTGTGGACCTCAGATGCAGATGTTTGCAGTTTTTGAAAAAGATTTAGGATATGAAGTTAATATGTAAGTACCTTATTGTTTTTCTAAAATATTTTTTTTAGTTATAGTGGAGTGTAAGGTTGATTTTTTTTTCTTTTTTTTTTTTTTTATATATATATATGAATTACCGTAATTTTGGGAGTAAGCGCCACGGCACTTATGAGTTTAAAAGTTATTAAATAGCCGATGTGGCGCTTCTACCGGGTGCGACGCATATGATAGATAATTTATTTTTTTATGTTTTCTACAAAGAATGTCGAAAAAAGTTAAATTTGCCGTCAGTAGATGGCACTTTGTGAAAGGTGACTCTTTCTCATAGAATCGCTGATTTCACGTGTTTACCCGCAGGATTGCTCTCACCCTTTCCTAAAAATAGGTTGCTCCTTATGTAGTGGTAAAGCGATCTGATTGGACCTTGTCTCTCTCTCACGCTGCTTACTTACAATCGTTGCATTGTGCGTAGTTTCTTTTCAAGTGTGTTTTTCGTGTTGCTATTTTTCATTTTTTTTAATAATTTGATTATTTAAAAATATTTCACAATGGCTCCTAAGCAACTTAGAAATTATTCTGCTGCATTTAAACTGCCAAGTAATCATGAAAGCCGAGAGTATTGGTAATCGTCTGGCTGCACGAGAATTTGGCATGGATGAAAGATGTGTTCGCCGATGGTGATCAGAAAAATCCGTGATCGAAAGAATGCTGATAATGAAAAAGGCAAGGCGTGGCGGTACAGCCCATTGGCCGGAGTTGGAGATGAATTTAGAAAAACTGGATTTTAGAACAGTTTGATAAGGGGCTCTCAATCTCAACTGCAAGAATTCGCATGTAAGCTAAAAATATTGCTGCTGACATGGGAGTTTCTGATTTCAGAGGAAATGCTAATTGGTGTTTTCGATTCATGAGGAGACATAAGTTTTCCATAAGGCAGAGAACGACTGTGAGGCAGAGTCGGCTGACTGGTTTGAAAAGGAAAATCAATTTCTTGATTTTGTAATGAAATTAAAAACCAAAAAGAATTTTAAGCCTTCCCAGTTAATCAACATGGACGAAGTTCAGCTAACTTTTGATCCCCCCCAATAGAACTGTGACTTCAACTGTAGAGAAGAGTGTTTCGATTTCCACCACAGATCACAAAAAAAACCTTCTTTTACTTGTGTTTTATCATGTACCGTGAGTGGGGAAAATTTTAAGCCGATGTTGATATTTAAAAGGAAAACGTTACCCAAGGAAAATTTCTCATCGGATGTTGTTATAAGATGTAACAAAAAAGGATGGATTAATGAAAGTCTGATAGACTGGTTTAGTGAAATTTGGAGAAAAAGAAAAGGTGCTTTTTTCAGCAAAGTGGTATGTTGATTATGATTATTTTTTGAGGGGGGGGGGAGTGCTATATTTTGTAAGTGATATATTTCATTCAAAAATATAAAAATTTTCCAAAATTGTTTCTCATAAAAATGTATAGTTTTGACTTGGTACATTCTATGATATAATCTTACCTGTACAATCTTTTTTTTTTATATCTGATTTTTCTTTTCTTTTTAAATTTCATTTATTTGTTTATTTATTTATACCTTGGATACATTGCTGCTAAAAAAAAAATAGCAAGTTTTTTTTTTTTTTTTTTTTTTTTTTTTTCTTTGGGGGGGGGGGGGGCTACATTTTGTAAGTGATATATTTCATTCAAAAATATAAAAAATTCCAAAATTGTTTCTCATAAAAATGTATGATATTGTCTTGGTACATTCTATGCTATACTCTTATCTGTTTTGTTTTTGTCTTTTAATATTCACATTTCACATTATATATTCAAGTTTATTTCCTAAGTTATTAAATTACTGTACTACTATATCTCTTTTACTGTATCATATGTAAGAGATTAATAATGCGATTGTCAGGAAAACTTTCTAATTAGAATTGTTATTGTTAGTTCAAACAAGTTTTGTTCCTAAAAAAGTATAATGAATGAATATTACATTAACTTTTTCTCCTAAAAATTAATGTGAAATAATAAGTTCTATTTAAGTTGCATTAAATTTCCTCACTCATTTTTTTTTTTTCCCCATAATCATATTTAATTGCTATATATGACATAATAAAATATCTTATTTTAAACTTGTTTTTTTATTAAGTCATGTAATCAGATTCAGTAACTCAAATATTTTGTAAACATGATTTATGCTGTATATTCATGATTTTCAAAAATAAAGTAGAAGTATAATTTCTTATTTATTAAAAATAAGTCATCTTAATGTATTAATTGCTTCATTAGGTTAGGATATAAGCTGAATAACATTGTTTATTAAGAGAGATAGGACTATGATTTGTATACATGTTAGCATAGAGAACATCTGTTTTGAACATCCATGTTCAAAACTTGTATGATCATTCTGTGCTTGTTGTATACTATTATATACTAAAAATTCTTTCAGTTCAATGAATTTATCAAATTTTGTAATTATATTCAATAAATCTAAATGTTTTATTATGCCATATATTCATTTTTCGTATTCATAATTAAAGTAGTTCATGCAATTATTTATTTATTAAGAATAAATCATTTTAATACACTTTCCAAAGCATAGCTGAATTATATTGTTCATTAAATATATATGCTGTCAAAAAAAGTCCTATTTTCTTACAGAAATTTTCTGCAATTCAGAAAAGTACATTCTATCAACGAAAAAATTATGTTGGTAGAACATATTTTTCTGGATTACAGAAAATTTCTGGCAGCGAACTGCAGCAATCAGGACTTTTTGTTGACAGTGTATATATGTATACTTAGAAATTCTGATTCAAAAACAGGACTTAAGTACTAAACTACATTCTACTTAGGCGTTCTCCCCCCCCCCATTTTCTTTAATATATTATAATTATAATTTAATAGTTGTCTTTCCATTTAAATGTACCAGAAGCAGGGGGGGGGGGGAGGCTTCTTTACTTTAAAATAGGAAGTTAATTCCTTAGCAATAGTATATTAATTTAAATGAAAACTAAACTCACTGTATATTGGAATATATATTTATATACACACACATTCTGCTTTTATGATTTGTATATAGTTTTTCCATTATATCACATTACTTCGTGAATAAGAATCAGGGTTGGCACGGTTTAAACCAACTGGGTTTTTTTCCCATAAAAACCAATTGGTTTTTTTAGTTTTTTCCTTTTCAAAAAATTCAAAATTTTTATTCTGTTGTCCCTTTTTTTAAATGAAATTTATAAATTATTTTTATGTAAATGATGTTTACTTTTAATTCAATTTATTTCTCTTGTAATATTGCTTCAGAGAAGGTTTTAGTTATGTGTTTTAAGTTTGACTGGCTGGCTGTATTAAAAGTTATGTATGTAATATACAACAATAACAACAAAGATATAGAAATTGTAAAAGAAAAATTTCTATATTAATTATGTTAAAAAAATATAAATGAAATTGTCTAAGGCTAAATGCAGTAAAGTAAAATAAAATAAAAAACAGTGGAAAGCACTCTTATTTTATACAAGACATAAGAAAAATGTATAATTAAAAAACTGCTCTATCTTTGTTTCATTCAAAACTGAACAAAGTTGTCTTTAACTGGGTATTTGTTATAATACCAGGGCTCGAAATTTCAACCCATCTTTCACTCGCCGAAAAAAAAGTTTTACTCGCCACAAAATAGCATTTTTTTTTTTTTTTTCTTTTTTACGCATTTTGGGTTTTTTATTTTTCTTAACTATTTGAAATTCTTTTACAAATATGCCTAAAATTATATATATTAAAAGTGTGTCATAATGTCTCATAATTATCTATAATCAAAAATCATTAACATTTGAGATTTGAAAAAGATTAAAATACCTATAAATGCAAAGAATCATTATTTATTTTCCTTTTTACATCAGAAATGTCTTTTTCGTCCATTTTATTTTTGTAATCAGATGAAATGTCGATGAGTATAACTTGTTCATTTTTGTCATTTGAAATAGCCATTTCGGAATTACTTTTTCGATAAAATCATTGATTACAAATTATAACAGTGGACTCGTGTATTTTCGCTCTGCTTGAAGAAATCACAATGGAAGAAACAAAACTGCCCTAAGAGATTAAAACTTTTATGCATGCACTAAGCATTTCTCCTTTCCCAGGCTGGGCAACGCACACACAAACTCGGCACTCCAAGAAGAGAAAAAGAGTGGTTAAATATGAGGTTATAAGATGGCAAGGTTTGGCCATATATAAATCTATAAAAAGAGTTCTGTCACATTATCGTGTAAGAATTCTGTCTATAACTAGACCAAATTTTTACTCGCCACAGTAAAAATTTCACGCGCCAGTGGCGAGCTGAAATTTCGCGCCCTGATAATACGGTAATCAATAGCAGCCCATTTTCTTATCTATATAGTAAATCTAAAAGCAACATATGCTGATTTTGAACTATCAAAAAAAAAAAAAAAAATGTTGCATTAGAATATGTCCAGGCAGTTAAAAAAAAAAAAAAAAAAAACTTTGATTTTAAAATTTCAAACAAAAAGTTCTCCATTCAAAGACATTTTGTGAATTATTTTATTAAAATGTGACAGTAGTAGAATTAAGAAAATGACTGTAAAAATTTTAATATCTAACTAAGTATAGAAAAATGTTGAAATAATTCTAATCGCAAAAGATTCTACAACCGGTGTAGTGTGTTTTCTTAAAATAGAAAATTTAATTTGAAAAAAGCTATAAAACATGTAATTTTATTTGAAATATTAAATGTAAATTCTATTCAATAATTAACTTTCAAATGGATCACAATATTCCATTACATAATCCAAAATTGCACCTGTGAGGGTTGTACATGCGCTGTGCACGTATATTCCTTCCCAACTCAAACTTTTATTATTAAGAAAATAAAATTAAAAAAAAAAATCTTTTATCATTGGGTAAAAACTTGTACTGGGTCCCAAACCCATGCGCGGTGCATGCACATATTCTGAAATCAAACTTTTATTCTTAAAAAAAGAAAATTTAAAAAATCATTATGATGTATTACTTACGAAATTATTTTAATTAGTAGCTGAGATACAAAAGAAAACCTAATCAGGACATCTCAAAACGTGTAAATCGGGTGAAATGTCGAATTCCACTTTCGATAATATAAAAGTACTTTAAAATATCTTTTGAATGATGTATTAAAAATAATTTAATCATAATTAGAATTGAAATATTGAAATTTTAAAGTATTACAGCAGCATCTGGTGGTAGAAATTTCTGTAATCTACTTTCGATTCCAAATCAACAAAGTTTTCAAATGATGTATTACTTATGAAATTATTTTAATTAGTAGCTGAAATACAAAAGATAACCGATTCAGGACACCTCAAAACATGTAAATCAGGTGAATTCTCGAATTCCACTTTCGATAATATAAAAGTACTTTAAAATATATTTCGAATGATGTATTAAAAATAATTTAATCATAATTAGAATTTGAAATATTGAAATTTTAAAATATTACAGCGCCGTTTGGCGGTAGGAATTTCTGTAATCTACTGTTCAATTCCAAATCAACAAAGCTTTCAAATGATACCCTTCTCAAAACAATTAAAGGATATTGTAAGTCTTATATAAAATAACGGTATAAGCAAAAATTTTTTTTTACAGTAAACGGAAGAAGAGGGTCACAAATACAAATTTTTCTCGTTTTCAAACTTCGGAGTATGCAAATTTTGAGTTTGACCTCAAAAGTGACGTTTTAGCGGCAGCGAATGAAATTTGGCTTTACTCTAAATGAAAGATAAAGCGGAAAAGAAAGGTCAGTATTCAGTAAGTGCATTATTTCGATGATTGAGATGTCTTAACGAAGGGATTTAACCGATTCAATAGCTTGGAGAGCTGTTGGTCGGTAAGAGGGGGTTCAAACACAAACCAAAGTAACCGAAACCACTGGATTTCCGCAAAGGGAGGTTTCCAGGATTTGAAACCGATTTTTGGAGACTAGAAATGCAGGCTGAAGATCAGGGCACGATCATAGAAAGCAACAAAGTCCAACGAACATCGATATTTAACGTTAACTGCTCGGAGATACCAAAACATTAATGCCTCTCTTCTTCAACAATTACAGGGGTCTCAGCGGTCACTTTTTTCACTAAAAAGTCACTTTTTTTCATTTGGTCACTTAAAAGTCACTTTTTTTGTCACTTGGTCACTTTTTTCAGTTACATTCCTTTAAATTCCTTCTTTTTTCCCCCCAAAGTTTAAAATTGATGGATAATTTTTTCCCTTTTTAATGCAAATTTTTTTTTTTTTTTTGCCAAACATATGGTACTGCGCCAAAATTAGAAGCTTCTGATCTAGTAGCATTAATAAGATAAATGTGGGAAGAACTGGTTTAGCCTATAAAGTTTCTGGCCAAGCATATGATACTGCGCCAAAACTAAAAGCTCCTATTCTTATAGCAGTGTTATAAAGGATGTAAAAAGAACAGGTTTAGATCCCTTTGTCTGAGAGAGGGCTGGCAATCTCGGTGCGTAAGGCAACCATATATAAAGCAACCCTAAGCTCTGCAACTGCATATGCACATGCATATTGTATTCTTTGTGCACATGTTTCATGGAAGATAAAAGTTGATCCTTGAAGAAATAAATTTTAATTTCTGATCTGGTACTTTGTTACTTTGTCTTAATCTTAAAGAAGGAATGATTGCATCCATCTTTTTTATTTTATGAAACCCATTATTATTATTTTTAATAATAAGTAGAAAATTAATATACTAAAAAGAAAGTTTTAGGAGGGCCTTAGAATATAAATTTTCAGATTACCATGAAACATCAATAATATTAGATTATTAATGCTGGTTAAGAATAATGGATTTGCTTTCTTATCTTGTTACAGAAGCGTTGGGTCCATATTTTAAAAACAAAATGTTGGAAGATGCCTACACATCATATTATTCTGTGCTATTTGATGAAACGACTAATAAAGAGAGCAAAAAAGAATTGCAGATTGCTATAAAATACTGGTCTAAAGAAAGAAATGAAATTGTTTTGATGCATTTAGATTCTGTATTCATGGGAGTTGAACTCTAATATTTTAAAGTGTTTGGATAGATCAGCACTGTCGCTCAATAAACTTATTATGATTGGTAGTGATGGACCTCCAGTGAATGCCAAAGTTTTTAGAATAATAAACGAAGAAGTTAAAGCGATACCAGGAAGAGAAAAGGGTCTTCTTCAAGTGGGAACTTGCAATTTGCATGTTATTAATAATGCGTTCTTAAAAGGATTAGAAGTTTATGGATCTGATGTTTCAGACCTTATCTTAAGTCTGTACTATTTTTTCTGTGGTTGGCCTTTAAGAATGGAGGAATATGAAGACATACAGAAGAAAAAAGATGTTCCCTTTCACAAATTCATTAGAACAATGGCCTGCTATTATTCAATATTTTTTACATTATTTGCCATCGAAAAAAAGTAATAAATATCTTAACATGAATTGTTATAAGAAAATACACAATTTACTATCTGACAAAACTATGAAACTCAGTTAATATTTATTCTATCAAGTACTCAGGTGTTCTCAAAGTATTGCACTATATTCCAGAAGAACCATTGATTCATGTTTTATATGATGGGTTAAAGGAATTGTTAGTCACAGTCAGGGGCGTAGCGTGAAAATTTGATTGGGGGGGGAGCCCCGACGTTTGGCGCCCTTTCGTATTCCTCATCTGAATATGCCACCCACATACTTTCAAGAGTGTTGCCATCTTTGGGATCGAGGGCACAGGCCCTCTCGTCGGTTAATACGTGACCCCCCCCCCCTCCTTCGGGACATATTCCTAAAATCTGCCAAGAAAAAAAAGCTGATTTTCCCCCCTCCATTTAGCAGCTTTTTTTTCCCTTCATTTAGCAGCTTTTTTCTTTTTTATACATCTTTGGAGCATTCTAAATTTTTTCAGCGAATCTGTATATTAATACGCAGACATGAAATTTCTCTTACATTTTTAGCCTACTTTCAATAAAAGGAAGGGCTTACAAGTAGTATCGTTCGAAAGATATGGATAATGTGCTTTGCAGATATATATACATATATATATTCTCGTATGAGACTAAGCAAAAGATTCTTTCTTAGGACAACCAGAATATTGGTTTGAGATAAAGTAGAACAATTGAAAAAGATTTTTTTCCCCCTTTTCCAACAAGATTAAAAGATATTACATAATTCAGGTAAAACATAAAATTTTCAAAATAAATTTTAAGAAATGAAAGTAGTAACTGTTGCTAAGGAAAGCAACTTTATATTTTTAGAGTGGACCATTGCTAAGGAACGCGACACAATTACCGCATGCCTTTATGTGGAAGAACAAACTAAAAAAAAAAGTCCTGTTTTTCAAAATTAAACCTTTTTTGTACAGAAATTTATTTCTTACTTAGGTGTCGGTGTTTGGGAAAAAGGTTGATTGACTGCTCTAGGGTCCTCGGCCTGAGGGGGAATGCCTTCTGTGGAGGTCTTTCTAAGGGGTTCTAGCCCTTATTTACGCAAGTTTTGGAGAAAACCATGGAAAATTTTGAACGGCTAGGCCGACAAGCGCGACCTGGGATTGTACCCGGCACTTCACGTCTACCAGCTTGACAGAAAGATTGCGGATTCAATAATCGAGCCAATTGAAGACCATCATGAAAGTCAATCTCTGCTGCACGTAAACTCTGTCGTGGCTGCAATGTCCTCCATGCTCCGTGCAAATAATACCTCTGGGGATACTGAAGCGAGGGAGCCATCCCTTCCGCAGAAGATAAAAATTGTGATGGCTCGTCTTCGGACCGCCACTGGGGCGTTAATCCCAAACCGTCGCCAATTGCCCAATATGTGCCTATTAATGCGACGTTAAATCAGCTTCCTCGCGCTATTTCATGTCAAGAAACACTAGTTGAATTCTATAGACTTATAAGTATTTCAAAACTCGTAAGCGTAGAAACTAAAATAAAAAATTTGCTTAAAGGATCACTTAGAATCAAAAATTGTTTGTGAGAAATCGTTATAACCAAATCAAACCTAATCTAATTTCGTTTTTATACAATAGCCATAAACTGCTTTTTTTTTTCGAGCTAAGGTCTTAAAAAATCGTAATTTTAAGGTTTTGGAGGTGAGAAAACGATTGTGCATACTTACGAGTCACTTGTAAGTATGTGAAATGGAGAAGGGCGTCGTAGTCGCCACAGAGCGCTAATTTGCTAAGGTCAGAATTTTCAAGGGTCGTTGCATGGTAAGCGAACATGATGTTGTAGATGCCTGAACAGAGAAGGGCACCGTTCAGCTGGAGTTTGCTGCTAACTTATTCTTAAAGGGTCCTGAATACGATCAAAATTTTCAACAGTCTTTTGCACGGTAAGCGAACAGACTATTGTAAGTGTTTGAAATGTGAAATCATGCTATAGGTGCCCCCAAAATACAAAGAGAATTTCAAGGATTGTTTGCACAGTAGGAAAATAGGCTGTTATACACGTTTAAAAAGGCTGTTTTAGGCATCTAATTAGTTAAGAGGGCGCCACCTAACGGGAGTTTGCTACAGTCAGACATTTTAATGCAAACTTTTTTTGCTGGTCAGTGAACCAGTTGGTCACCGAAGGCAGCTTCTGATGCATAAAAATCTTAAGTGTTTTTGGTAACTAACGATAATCAACAAAATTATGATCCACTTTTAAATGAACTTCAAGGCGGAAAACAGCGCCCCCATAAACCTCATTATGCCTTTGTTGGTTCCTGAACAGGGAAGGGCGCCACTCAGTTGGAGTTTGTTACTTAAAGGGTCCCGAATACGATTAGAATTTTCAACAGTCTTTTGTACGGTAAGCGAACAGTCTATTGTATGCGAACAAACCAGTAAATCATGCCATATGCGCCCCCCAAACAGATTTTTTTAAGCGTCATGAATACGATGAGAATTTTCAAGGGTCGTTTGCACGGTGAGAAAACAGGCTGTTTTAGGCGTCTAATTAGTTTAGAGGGCGCCGCAGGCACCACCTAACGGGAGTCTGCTACAGTCAGACATTTTAACCCAAACTTTTTTTGCTTGTCGGTGAACCAGTTGGTCAGCTTGTGATACACAAAATTCTTAAGTGACTTTGGTAACTAACGATAATTAACAAAATTATGATCCATTTTCAAATGAAATTTAAGTTGCAAAACAGCGCCCTAAGAAACTTCAATATGCCGCCCTATTTTTTAAAACATTGGGGGGGGAGGCTCCCCCCCCCTCAAGCTACGCCCCTGGTCACAGTTATGAGAAGAGTGTGCAAGAAAAATTCAGTGGAAAAAACAGTTAAAAATGAAGATTTTGAAACTGCTTTTGATGAAGTCAATCTTCTGTTAAGTAAAGATATTGTTTGTGGGGATGCAGTCGTCAATGAATTACGGAATATGCCTGAAAACCTTCAAAAAGAATTTTTAAATAATGTTCGAAGTCACTATATAAAAGCTGGAGAATACTTAGTTAACAAAATCTTCCAAGAAAACAATAATTTGAAGTATTTTACATTTCTGAATTTCAGTGAAATTGGCAAAGAAGAGAGCTGCAATAATATTGTTAAGATTTCCAAATCATTGCCAGGCTCTTTTAACAAGGCATGAGAATTTTCTGCGGATCCGCGATTTTCTGCTTTTTTGCGATTTTCGTTAATTCCGTGATTTTTTATTTTGTTAAAATCAAACTC
Source organism: Salticus scenicus (assembly GCA_963930645.1). Taxonomy (NCBI): domain Eukaryota; kingdom Metazoa; phylum Arthropoda; class Arachnida; order Araneae; family Salticidae; genus Salticus; species Salticus scenicus. The sequence goes on along the minus strand of OZ005657.1, from coordinate 248,804,322 downwards.
CAATAATGATCAGTGTTTAAACGCTCCGCGAAAAACTTTAGATTCTCAATCTTTTTCCATCCAAAATATAAATGTCAATATTCATTTCAAACATGCTTTGTCAGATTCTATAACATATAAAAGAACAGAATTATTCAATATTTCTCACTCATGTAATTTTTTTGTCCCACCCCCCTTTTTTTTCGTCTCTAACCATTGCCAATCAAAAATTCTGCGGGTAGCCTTTTATTTTTGAATATTTATCCATCCACAATATTAATTTTAAACTTACTTTATGATATTCTAGAACCCATAAAGAAGTAGAATTGTGTTTAATGTTTCTCTCATGAACTACTTTTTACCCCACCTTCTTTTCCTTTTTCTACCGCCAGAAAATGATTAAATGTTGATTGCTAGCTAATTTTTTTTTTTTTTTTTAAAGCACATGTTTTATTGTGTTGATGTGCATTATTCTTTTAGTTTAATTTGTCACTTTTAAAATATTTTGTATAGTTTTTTCCTGTGAGCATTATTTTTCATTTGAAATAAATTTTATGAACGTACATTTGTATAAATTTCCCCGTGCACATTATTTTTCTTTTAAAATTAATTTTATGAACACGCGTGTTTCCTCTTTTTTTAATTTTCTGCACTCTCATGCCTGCTTAACACAACCATGCTAATCAGTGTTAGAAATAAGAATTTTGAAACTAGGCGTCAAAATGACACCTGGATTAAATTTTTTGGGCGTCAAAATGAAAAATCTAGGTGCCATCTATAATTAAATATGTATATTAAAAAAAAAAAAAAAAATAATAATAATAATAAAGCATCAACTTGTAAGTAATATATGCAAGATTATATCAAAAATATTTATATGTAATAAATGTAATTACATTGACAATATTAAACGTACATATTTAAAATCACAAATTCATTCTACTTTATTCCACCACAATTTAATAGCATTTTCTGGGCAGAAATCTTCCAATTTAGGGCTGTTTAATTTAATCATTAACAAATCATCAACTACTTTCATAGAGATATGATTTCTTCAATCAGTTTTTATAAGGTTCAAATGACCGAAATAGACTTGTTTACGGTCTGATGGGATTGGGAAAATTATTAGGTATGATGAGGAAAAAATCCAGGCGTCAAATATGGCACCTATGATTGGAATTCTAGGCGTCAAAATGAAAAAACTGGTCGCAAAATGCGACTAACGACTGCTTATTTCTAACCCTGATGCTAATTGATGAATGGCATCTTCTTCAATTGGAGGAGGTTCCTTTATCTTCAAATGTCAGAATTGATCATGCATGACAAAAAATATTTGAAATAAAAAATGCAATGGGTGAATTAAAATATCCAGTTATCCAGGAAGTCGTCAAAATCTGCTTGGCAGTATCGCATGGCAGTGCTGACATTGAAATAGGGTTTTCAGATTCCAGTAGAATAATATCAGAAGATCGCACAAAAATGCTTGAAAGAACTTTGAATTCAAAACTGCATGTATTAGCTGCATTAAAGTTTTATGATTATAAACATGAGATGGTACCTGTAACCAAAGAACTTTTAGTTTTAGCTAGGGGATCTTTTTCCAAGTATAAGCTATATCTTGAAGAGGAAAAAAGAAGAAAGAACTGCTGATGAAAAAAGATGAAGAAGAAAAGAAAAAACTAGAAGGAGAAAATAATAAGAAGAAATCAATAGAGAAAAATTTAAAAAACATTGATGAACTTGAAACCAAATTAGTTGAAGCACTAAAAGTGAAAAATGCTAAAGTAAAAGTTAGTGATAAATTGCTGAAAGAAGCCAATGATAGATTAAAAAAAAGGAATAAAAAATGAAGATCTTCAAAAGATAAGAATTGCTCAAGCCATGTTGGAAGGGTTGAAAACTGTAAAAGAAGAAGAAAATAACAACCTCAATTGAGAAAAAATTGCAGAAAAGAAAATCTGCAATTTTAACAAATTTTGTTACAAAAACTCAATGAATATGTATTAAAAATAATTGTTATCTAATTTGCTGTAAGTAAAATGAAAATGTTAGAAAAGTTTGAATAACTGTTTTTCTTTTCTTCTGCTTATTATTATTTTAATGTATATTTTAAAATAGTATGATTGGCTATATTAAAAAAAAAAAAAAAAGATTACGGAAAACTTAAAAATGTTTGGTTAAGAAATGTTGATTTCTTCAATATGTTTTATTTCTCTTCTGCATAAATTGAAAAGTATTTTTAAACTTCTCGTGTATAATTATTAAAAAGCATATTTTTTTCTTTTTTTTTTTTTCTTTTTTGATATTATATAGAACAATGTTGCTCTCTAAAATATATATTAAGATCCTTTTTGTAAAACATTTTGTCTTTCATTAAAAAGTGGTTTCATATAGTATTTAGGGGGAAAAAATATCAAATAATAAATGTAATTGCCATTCCTGGTATTCTACTGGAATATCCTGCATTTGGAAAAGTGTGTTCTATTATGCATATTTGTTTATAAATATATTTCAATTCTAAATATAGTTCATTTGATGAATGGATAATATTCCTTTTTTTAATGAATTTATGTTATTACTGTAATGACTGATAAATATAGTTAAATTTTACACCAAGACAAACTCTTGTATTACGTAAATAAGGTTGTTATTTTGGTCACTTTAAAGTCACTTTTTTCAGAAAATTGGTCACTATTTCCACTATTTTTGAACTAGGTTTGTGCTGAGAACCCTGCAATTACCTTTTCTCGGCTACTAGCTCCACGTTTTTGACCCAAACTGTCCAAAACCGGCTCCACGCTATAGCAGTAGGTCTGATGATCTCATCTCTATATCGACGACCGGTCAAAGCTCCATTTTGAATGATGTGAGGATCAGTGCACCCATGAATGTCCCCCCCCCCTCCAACTGCCAAATCTGATACTTATGTGCACAAGTGCAGGATTGTTTCAGTGCGACTTTCCTTACAAATGAAAATATGCCTATTATCGTGATGAACAGAAAAACGAGACTTGCCAGAAAAAAAAATATTGCGCCATTCATTTCTCTCCACTTTACATGCTCTGTCTGTGAGCGCGACGATTTCTTACTGTTAATGTAACACACATTATTGGTCGGTAAGCATACAGACCTACAGCATGGAGCCGATTTCGGATAGTTTGGGTCGAAAATGTGGGGCTGGTAGCCGAGAGAAGGTAATTGTTGAAGAAAAGAGGCATTCATGTTTCGGCATCTCCGAGCCGTTAACGTTAAATATCGATGTTCATTGGACGTTGTTGCATTCTATGACCTTTCCCTGATCTTCAGCATACATTTCCAGTCTTCAAAAATTGGTTTCAAATCCTGGAAATCTCACTTTGCGTAACTTCAGTGGTTTCGACTACTTCGGTTTGTGTTTGGACCCCCTCTAACCGACCAACAACTCTCCAAGCTATTGAATCGGTTAAATCACTTCGTTAAGACATCGCAATCATCGAAACAACGCACTTACTGAATATTGACCTTTCTTTTCCGCTTTATCTTTCATTTAGAGTAAAGCCAAATTTCATTCGCTGCCGCTAAAACGTCATCTCTGAGGTCAAACTCAACATTTTAATACTCCGAAGTTTGAAAACTAGAAAAATTTGTGTTTGTGACCCTCTTTTTCCGTTTTCTACAAAAAAATTTCGCTTGTACCATTATTTTATATAAGACTTACAATATCCTTTAATTGTTTTGAGCAGTGTATATTACTTATGAAATTATTTTAATTAGTAGCTGAGATACAAAAGATAACCTATTCAGGACACCTCAAAACGTATAAATCAGGTTAAATCTCGAATCCCACTTTCGATAATATAAAAGTACTTTAAAATATCTTTCGAATGATATATTAAAAATAATTTAATAAGAATTTGAAATTTTAAAATATTACAGCGCCATATGGCGGTAGAAATTTCTGTAATCTACTGTTCAATTCCAAATCAACAAAGCTTTCAAATGTTGTATTACTTATGAAATTATTTTAATTAGTAGCTGAGATACAAAAGAAAACCTAATCAGGACATTCTAAAACATGTAAATCACATGAAATCTCTAATTCCATTATCTGCGGTAGTCGGTTAATGGAAGTAAAAAGAAAAATAAATATTATTAAGTCCTTAAAACTTATATATACCACGGTAGTCGGGTAATGGAAGTAAAAAGAAAAAGTATTTTTTTAGTACCTTCAAATGTATTTTGTTGCTATGGGAACTCCTATCGTCTATTGAAAGATAGATTACTTGTTAGAATAAAATTTAATTTGCAATTAAAATGTAACTGCTTTGTTTATTAACCAAAATTGATGAAATTTGAACTGCCGGTTGGTTTTGTGCTGCATATGTTGTATATTAAGTGTTGTGTACGAAAAAGAAAATTTGAAGCATTTTGAAATTTGCAATTTTTAACCCCAGTTCAAGATCATGTGACATTAATGACTTCCAGATGTTTTGTTTCCGTTCCAGACAGCAGTTAAAATCGTCTGCTGATAGAATGCCTCTTTTTAAGCAATAAGCTGTAGATTTTTGGTCATTTTTCGATCGACATGGGTTGACGTTTTAATTAATATCTCCAAAACTAATTAAAATTTTAAAATTCTGTTTTCAGGAGCCCCTTTGGAAGGCTCCTGAGCATCCGTATGTCAATTTTTATACTTCTGCGTTCAATAGGGGCTGAACGTATAGAAGAACAGACAGACAAACCTTTCCTTTTATTGTTATAGATAATTATTGTGTTGTGTCAAACATTGCTATAAAATATTTAATTGAATGAGTTAATCTTATTATTTTATAATTGTTTATACTATATATATTGTTCTGTAGTAAAATTGTATTGTGCATTGTTGCACAAGATCACCACTGTTTTAACAACAGCCCCCCCCCCCCCCCCCCAGATTGCTGCTATCATCTTTCAGGCTTTTTGAGTGTAAGCCATTTTCATCCCTGACTACGTGCAAATTTCGCAGACAGATTATGAAATTTTAAAAACCTGTTGCAGACATCTACAAAATTTTCTGTCACTGGCTAAGTTATTTATTAGGGTGTTATCCAACTGCATTTGTTAGTCTTAACCCCCTCCTCCTTTCACTTACTCTCTTGCGAGTTTATATCTTACCACCCCTTCGCTCTGAATAGGAAGAACCCAAGTCTTGGGATGTTTTCCCATAACATCTTTTGTTATGGGTATCTATTTCATTACTTTCAGTGGAAGGATCTAAATTCATAACGGGGGTGTTTCAGGTAGCAGGAAGCATTTGCATATCCGAGGGCAGTTGGTATTTTTTTAAAGTGGGCGAAAAATAAGCGAGTGCAGTTGGTAGTCGCCCATTTATTATACAGTCCTTAAATTAGCATCTTTTACAAATATTTTATGATGAACGATGAATTCATGACATGATTTAATTTAGAATTTATAGCTTTGAGCAGGGGTGCAGAATATGTCCGAACGCCCGAACGAGGTTCGGGGGAAATTTAAACTGACTGGGGAAATTTTGAATATTTTTTTAAGAGAAAATAAAAATGTAAATCAAAAATAACAGTTTGCTACTTTGAAGTGCTTATACACTAACAGCGATATTTTTATGTTACACTGTATACTTATTCTCTTAAAGATTTATTCCATAGAACAAATGACTTTGTATAGCAAAGTAGATTTTTGCATTATTGAGGGAAATTTATACTGTGTTTGGGGGAAATTTCCGAGGTTTGAACATTTTCTGCACCCCTGGCTTTGAGGACATCAAAATTGATTATTTTCAGAAAATCATTCTTTAGTCTTTAATTTTAGGGTTATTTTTGTTTTATTGTTTTAAGGGAAAAGCAACAGACCTATCGTCACTTGTAAACTTCCTAATCAAACATCTTTAAAACAAATGATCAAATGTATTAGGTAGTTGCAAAAGTTTGTGTGGTTTTTTATTGCTTCATTTCATAAAAATACATCAAATCAAATAACAATTTTTAATCAAAATACTCTCCATTACTTTCTACAACCTTTGCCCATTTTTCGGGTAACAAATGTATACCAAGGCGATAGAAGCGATTGAGGCAATAAAATGATCCGCGTTCGCACGAACTTTTGCAATGACCAAATATATGGTGTTTACACAAAAAACTAATAGTTTTGAAAGTTCTTTTCAAAAAAGTATAAATTATGTGCATCGTTTTTGCTTTTTAAATCACTATTTTTATACTAAAAAAAGCTGACAATATTTTAACATATTCACTTTCGACCATTTACTCACTGTGATTGGTCAGTTAGTATTTGAAGCTGAAACTCACAATTTGACTTCCGCTCACAGCTTCCGATCAGTTCATTGTAGGGCCAAAAATGATTGTCGTAAACATTTTGATGAGATCTTGCAAATTCAATATAGAGAAATTGTCACTTTGAAAACATTACGACTTCATTGTACAACCCCCAGATCTGTTTTGAACTTCAGCAACATTTTTTTTATCGGTTTCTTCATCTCCTATTTCTAGGTTACTGTCACTGGTAATGTAATTAGTTAGTGTAACATTATTAGTCACATTTTGTTTTCCAGATTTAATGTGTCCCAAAGAAAACTGTCCTGAGGATCAGCTGTCTTTTTCTCTTTTTAACAGTAGGAACTCTGATTCAGTACAAGGTTTAAACAAAGTTGCTGGATTATCTTGATCCTGTGTTTCCCTTTGATACAGTTTATTACGCCCTTATCTCAAGGTTGAATTTTTGATAGGCATTTGATGGAAAATGATATAATGTAATGTTTTTAATCTGAATGCTTGTGTTATGGGCAGCACAGTTATCAAACACTTTCTCTTTTCACGTGCCGTTGAACACTCCAAAAAAAAAAAAAAATTCAATACTTGCATCGAAGAGAAACTGTGACTAATGACAGCTTACTAATACATTTCCAGTGTCAAAGTAATCATCACACAAGCCAGCAAAATGCACATGCTCTGAAGTAGAAAGAGCAGGTGATAGAGGAAAAGACAGAAATATATCTCCCATTGTGCATTTATTCAAAGAAAATACATAGGAAAAGTGAAATTTTAGTTTTCAATTCAAATGGGAAAACTCGGCAATATCCGATGCTAATGTTTTTAGTTGGTTATTGTAACTAGTCTCAGACTTTATTAAAGTGTAGTAGATTCAAAGGGAGCAATAAAAGTTTGTACTAACCTATACTTTGTAACATCCAATCTCATTTTAAGAGGGCTTTTTTGGAATTATTTATTTTGGGAAGAGGAGGGGGTGGTGGTTGTTTTAAAGTGTGCCAACACTGTTTAAAGAATGTTGTTTAATGACTGAAGCTTTGGATATAGCACTTAATTTACAAACTGTAAATTTCAAATATACTTTTTCAGTCATTTTTTCTTTTTATATACAGTGGGTAATCAAATAATAATAATAATATATATATATATATATATATTTTTTTTTTGGGGGGGGGGACGACTTTTTTTAAATTTTTATTTTATTTTATTTTTTTAATACTAGATTTACACACACACACATATATGTATATTCATTTCTTGTGTCATTTTCATTTCAGGTCAAATGAGAGAATATCTGCTTAAAAGAGGGAAGGACATGTCTGGAAATGAGGCTGAAATAAAAAAAAATTGCAGTCAAATATGTACCCGATAAAATTAAAAAATAAATTGTAATAAATCTTTTTTAAATAATTTGCTTTGTCCTTTTCTGTATATAAATACTGCAAAGAGAAAAAATGACTACTGATAGAAATATAATGCTGTAATAGCAAAAATTAAAAGCAACAGACAGTAGAAAGGTCATTGCTGGTATTGGTAATGTAAAATATCCAGTTTTTTTTTTTTTTTTTTTTTTTTTAAGGATTTATGTATACTTGGGTAAATACCCATCGGTACTTACCTTGGTATTTATTTTTCAGTGAGCTCTATTCATATAAAGTATCTATGATTAGTGTATAGTATGATATTATGTATATATATTGAGTTTGAAGGTAAATTTAAGAAAAAATTGAGTTTTTACAGTTTTTTTTTTTTTAAATTTTTATAAAGGCTTAAAATGTATATTAATCTGGAAAAAAAAAATGCAGTGTTACAGCATACATTTTTTGTTAATAATTTGATTTAAATAACAGTACTTAAAAAAAAAAAAATCTTCAAATATATTATTCAAAAAGTCATTTTAATTAAATTAATAAAAATTTTCTTTTTCAATATGAGAAAGAGATGATTACAAAAATTAAGATGGAATAGTACTAGTAGGGTTGATTGATACCAATTTAAATATCTTAAAACTTATTGCAATAGTGTTTGCTACACATTTCTAATATAACATTCAAGAAAAGAAACATTTTTTTTAAAACTTAAAATGGTTATAATTATCTTTGAAAGTAATATAAATAAAAAAAAAATTCTCCAAATGTTCAAAACCAACTTAATATAAAATATTCTTTTACCATGCCATTGTACAACACTTATTTATTTATTTTTTGTTAATTCTTCGAAAAGTAATTCTAAGAATCCTTGAGGCTGCTCTCAAATAAAAACTCACGATTTTTTGACATGATATAAAGGCTGTTTTCAATGATTGAACAAAAGAAAAAAAATGTAGATATCATTTTTAAACAGTAGGAAATAGATTAATGTTTGATGTTTTTAGAAGTTTTTTTTTAAAATCTAAATAACCTTCTGGTATAGCTTTGTACCATTTTAATTTGTGAACTCGTAATAATTGAGATATTATTTACATACTACAAAATTAAAGTGTTTTCATTTTTGTAGTAATAAAGAAATACATTATATATTTATAGACCGTAAAATTCCGATAGTAACCCCCCACACAAATACACCTTCCTCTGTAATTTTTAGATGTTTCCCTTTCCCCAAAATCTTTCTTTCTCTCGGCTATTATCTGAAGTTTTTCCTAAAATTTCAGCTTTTTAAAAGTTTACAATAATATCACACCTTCGGATTTTAATAATTTTTATTTATAAAGGAAAGGGGAATTATAATCGGAATTTTACAGTATATATATGTATATATATATATTATATATATAAATTTTAAAAGTACATCAAAGTTGGCAATTTAGCTGATGATTTTCATCCCTTTTTTGTGATGCGAAAGTTTACAAATTAGGGTTTTGAGAAGTATTGTATTTAGAAAATAAAAACTTATTTCCCTTTTTAGGAACTTCAATGATAATGTCAGTAAAAGGCATACATTTTCATAAAAAATTAGTTAAGTGACTCTGTTGAAAATTTTACATTATTGACCACAATGTTATCCATTTAAAAACAGCTTTAAAAATGCTTCTCACCATTTCCCATCAGTTTCAGAATATCGTGTTAATGAGTGGGTAAGGTAAAAGTAAGATAACTAATCTTCCATTTTAACATCCTTGCAGCATAAAATTTACTTATAGAAATATTCGCAAAAAAATTGAATGTTAATTGTTCACTAGTCAAGATCAGGGTTCCCACGGGTCAGGGAGAACAGGGAATTTGAAATTACGAAAAAAAGTCAGGGAAATATCAGGGAAAATTGTAAATATTGCTCAAGAACCTGGAAGAAGGATGATACAAACCTGGAAAAGGCTGTTTGAGCATTCATTTTATATCGCAAGTCACATTACTATGATGTCTTTTATGTTGCGAGCTTTGTTTTGTTTCATACCGTGAGCTATTTTTTATGTCACGAACCAAATTTTGTGACTGGAATTCTCTAAAAATAGATCTGGAAAAGTCAGGGAATTTTATTTTTGAAATTAAGTGGGAACCCTGCAAGATAAGAATTCATTTACAGCATAACATTCTAAGAAATCACTATTAGAAGCTTTGCAGGTGCCATCTATATGATAAAACAGAGTTAATAATTTGTATTCCATTATAAGTACCATTCCTTACATCCCTTTTTAGTATTTTATATATATATATTTAGATAAAAATTGATTACTACTGATTTAACTTTGAAAAATACCTAGTTTTGTGGTATTCACCCAGGCCGTAGGTAACTACCCCAAATCTGGCTAGTATAAATAAAAGTACAAGCAGCTGCTGGTAGAAAAGTAATGTTATAAGAGCAAAAATTAAAAGTAACAGATGGTAGGAAAGTCCTGCTATAATAGCAAAAATTAAAAGCAACTGATGGTAGATAAGTAATGCTAGAATAGCAATAAAAAAGCATCTGTTGGTTGTGAATTACTGCTAGGCCAGCAACTTATTCAAGCGACAGAAGTTGGATTATGTATGCTGGACAAGCAATAAAAGGGGGGCGATACACACCATGACATGCTGGTAATTCTCATTGAACCAGCAAATGTTAATGCTAGTTTTATGCTATTTTACTTGCTGGGATATAGCATTTAATGCTAGTCCAGCAAACATATACCAGCATGAAAAGCTTGATTATGTATGCTGGCAAGCAATAAAAATGGGCCAAAACACACCATGACAAACTGGTAATTCAGGTGCAACCAGCAAATATTAATGCTAGTTTTATGCTTTTTTTTTTGCTGGGATACAGCATTTAATGCTAGTCTAGCAAAAAAAAAAAAAAGCATCTGTTGGTTGTGAATTTCTGCTAGAATAGCAAAAAGTGCAAGCAAGTAGTGGTTGTGATTGGCTGCTAGACCAGCAAAATATTCAAGCTACACAAGCTGGAATATATATGCTGGACAAGCATACAAATTGTGCCAAAACACACCATGACATGCTGGTAAGTCTGGTGCAACCAGCAAATAATGCTAGTTTTATGCTATTTTACTTGCTGGGATACATCATTTAATGCTAGTCTAGCAAAAAAAAGCATCTGTTGGTTGTGAATTTCTGCTAGAATAGCAAAAAGTGCAAGCAAGTAGTGGTCGTGAAGGCTGCTAGACCAGCAAAATATTCAAGCTACACAAGCTGGAATATATATGCTGGACAAGCATACAAATTGTGCCAAAACACACCATGACAAGCTGGTAAGTCTGGTGCAACCAGCAAATAATGCTAGTTTTATGCTATTTTACTTGCTGGGATACATCATTTAATGCTAGTCTAGCAAAAAAAAGCATCTGTTGGTTGTGAATTTCTGCTAGAATAGCAAAAAGTCAAGCAAGTAGTGGTCGTGAAGGCTGCTAGACCAGCAAAATATTCAAGCTACACAAGCTGGTAATTCTGGTGAAACCAGCAAATATTAATGCTAGTTTTATGCTATTTTACTTGCTGGGATGCAGCATTTAATGCTAGTCAAGCAAAGAAAAAAAGCATCTGTTGGTTGTGAATTTCTGCTAGAATAGCAAAAAGTGCAAGCAAGTAGTGGTCGTGATGGCTGCTAGACCAGCAAAATATTCAAGCTACACAAGCTGGAATATATATGCTGGACAAGCATATAAAGTGTGCCAAAACACACCATGATTTGCTGATAGTTATGGTGGAACTAGCAAATATTTATGGTAGTTTTATGCTATTTTACTAGCTAGGATGAAGCATGTAGTGCTTGCCTAGCAAACAAATACCAGCATGAATTTCGACTTGGGTAGCTAAGCTGGGTTCCCGCGTAAAACAAAATGTAAAGCTATATTAACTATATTCAACAACTGGAATGGTGTTTCGTTTAAAATTCTGCGAAAGGTCCATGTACGTATAATGACTAGAGCAGAGTAAGTTTATAACTCAGTGGCGTTAAAAATAACTACATTTATCCATTTACGGATGCATTTTCTCATTCGTAATAAAAAAGGACTAAAAATAAAATATGAATGATAAATAATTTACTTTCTAGAATTTTTCAGAACTTAAAAACACGTCTTCAAAATAAAGGCTATTCCCAGAAAAGAGGGACATTTGGTCAGCTCCATTTATGTGGCAATATCTAGTTCTCGTTAAACTGTTCTGCTTGGTCATGTGCTAGACATCTTCTGAAGTTCATTGTGATACCAAGTCAGGGATCCATTATTGATATAAATATTCGAATTTTTTATGATATGTTTCCACACTACATTTAGGAACGATTTCCAGAAAGCTTGCAAATAGCCCAAATGCGTACAGTCTGTAACAAAAGTGTCCGAACACTAACAAAAATTCCTATATAAAAAAGTACACTTAATACTGTTTTGCTAAATAAATCCTTGTCGAATCCTGTTCTTAGTTAGTCTAAGAACAGGGTTCGACAAGGATTTACTTAGCACAACTGTATTAAGCGTACTTATTTAACATAGGAATTTTTGCTAGTGTTCGGACACTTTTGTTACCGACTGTAGCTTTAATAAAATATACAATTCATTCCTCTTCAAACTCTCCTTTCCGTGTAGGATCAAAATTGTGATGTCATGTCTCCGGACCACCTCTGGGGGTGAGTCCCAGACCGTCGCCAATTGCCTATTGCGCAGCACTAGTGGGTTGTAAAACCTAATCAACCAACCAACCTCTTCAAACTCAATTATTTGCCATAAATGTATGATTTGGAAAATAGTTAATGCTGTTCATTACAAACCGTTTGGATAATAGAATACAAAAGCATAAGTAATCTTTTCATCGTCTGAAATGAAAATTTTGGATGTAGTTGGTCGATCTTCCGTGACGTAAAACTCATCTCGGAGTCTTTGCTATAGGGAGTGTTGCCATGGGAGAAACTGCACATGCATTCATTTAACGAGTCCAGTGTAAATATAGGGGTGATAATCCTTGTGGTCGAGAGAATATAAGTGATAAGAATAAATTCTAGGACACACCACTAAGGATGGTCCGCAGACATGACATTACAATTTTGATCCTCCAGGGAGGGGATGGCTCCCCCGCTTCAGTAAGCAAAATAGGTATAATTTACTTAAAAAAAGAGAGGTGAGGAGAAACTGGATTGTTCACAAACATTGCGATGTATATTTTGCAGAAAGGATATTAAAAAACAGAATAAAACATAAAATTACCAGCATGAAATACGAGAAGTAAAATTTCACAAAAACTAAACTTACAGTCGGCTGCAAAATTATTCGAGCACTAGCAATAATCCCTGTCTACAAAAAGTACACTTAATACTGCTTTGTTAAATAAATCCTTATCGAGTCATGTTCTTAGTCAGTCTAAGAACATGATTCGACAAGGATTTATTTAACAAAACAGTCTTAAGTGTACTTTTTTAATATAGGAATTATTGGCTAGCGCTCGAAGAATTATGCTGCCGACTGTAATCATGTTCACGAATATCCTTAGCTGCAATCTCGCATGTGACATTTAAATGTGTGTTGTAATTCCACTGTTATCGGTTGTTTGATTGGTTTGTTGGGTTTAACGTGGCACTAGTGCTGCGCTATGGGTAACTGGTGACGGTCTGGGATATTCCCTTAAGAAGGATCCGCAGACGTGACATCACAATTTTGATCTTCCACGGAGGATAGGGATCCCCCGCCTCGGTGACCCCCAGAGATATAATTTGGATGGGAACGTGGAGGACATTGCGGCCACGACAGATTTTACGTGCAGCCATTATCGTAAACGACGGTCTTTGGTCAGCTCGATTATCGAACCCGCAATTTTCGAATTACGAGCTCAGCACTCTACTGACTGGGCTACCGCAGCCCCCCCCACTGTTATCGAATGCCAGATTTAGCCCCGTGATTTTTCTGTGAATGATAATGCACTCATTAGTTTCCTTGCTACATGCTAGGCGGGACTGCATGCCATTAGAGCCCCTTAAATAAATAATAGGCCGGCGCATCACCGCCATTTTTTTGCCTCGTAAGAGGACAGCATTTCCGCTTGGCGATTTTATCGCTTCACTGGCAGTTTTAAGAAATTTTCATCTAAAAATAAAACCGGCCAAAAATGATAAGCAACACAAGTAATCTGTTTCTGTTTCTTAAATAATTCATAACATTTGAAAGGGGGGGGGGGGGAAGAGCGTACCAATTAAAATTGGAAAGATTTTTTTTTTTATTAATTTTCTTTTCTTTTCCTCGTATATATATGATGGAGAAAGTATTATTTTTAAGTTAAATTTTTAAAATTGAGTTTTTGTCACATTTACACGTTTTAAAATCATGTTTTTAGCGGTTAGTCTGTGTGAAGAACAAGTAGTACAGTCGGTAACAAAAGTGTCCGAACACTAGCAAAAATTCCTATGTAAAAAAAGTACACTTCATACGGTTTTGTTAAATAAATCCTTATCGAATCATGTTCTTACACTGACTAAGAGCAGGATTCGACAAGGATTTATTTAGCAAAATCTTATGACGTGTACTTTTTTTACATAGGAATTTTTCCTAGTGTTCGGACACTTTTGTTACCGACTGTAGCAGAAAGTCTAAAATCGGTATTCTCAATGTCTATCATATAGGGATGACACATTATACTTTTCGTTGAGATCAAAGAAATAGTTCGTGTACAGTAACATCCTAGAGAATTCCAATACATTACGTCTATGGAGTAATTTCTGATAAGTACATTAGAGGTCTGTACGGGTCAGATTTACGGGCCGGGTTCGGGCCGAATTTTTTAATTTACTGTCGGGCCGGGCCGGACTCTGATTCTTTTTTTTTTTTTTTTTTTTTTTTTGTGTGTGTATACTCGGGCCGGGCCATGAATAAATTTTTTATGGGCCGTTTCGGCCCAAATCTTTTTCTAGCTTTCTCGTTAATCAACGAAAAAGGAAAATGATAAAATCTTCAGTCATTTATTTTACATAATTTTACAGGCTGGTATGTCACATTTTTTTTTTTTTTTTTTTTTTTTTTTTAATGTCTGTAATTTCAATTTAATTGTCTATCAGTCTGTTCGCGATCTGATTTTCTGCAAATATTTTTAGCATGTCTCGAAATTAATATATTTTATTTAAAGTAATATTAGATGGTTTCCTATTCAAAATAGAATGCTTGCCACTACTAGTTTGGCACATGTACAAACAAAAGAAATTAAATACGTTACTATGTGCCCTTACTGTGTATGTTACTTCATGTCCTATAGTCTGTAGAGTTTAGGTGGTATGAAGCGATGAAGGCTATAAAGATCATTCCGCTTTAACTTTTTCTCTAAATATCCTTTTTCTTTTCTCCAGGTCAATGGGTAAAAGTATCATCATTTTTAGCATGTGCAAAAGCATCTTTTTAATTGAATATGGTTAGATTAGTATTAAAGTTTTGTTTACTGGATCACATGAAAGATTCGGATACATTACAGTATATAAGAGTAAATGCTTGAAAGTGCATTTTTAGTAGTATTAATCATTTTAAACACCTTCCTATATTTTTTGATGAATGCTAATATTTTTTATTTGACTTTCTGTCAGTCTTTCTGCCTTCTGTATGTAATGAATAATGAACTTCTGTTTTTTATAATTATCTTGTAAGTATTGAACAGTTGTGTTAAAGAACATTCTATTGCTTAGCTATATAAAACCTCTACAAAACACATAATAAAATTATTTTTCATAAAAAAGCATGATTTTTTTTCTTTTTCTTTTTCTTTTTTTTTTTTATAATTTTGAATAAGGAAATAAAAAAAAACGCATGAAAAAAGAAAAAAAAAAAAAAAAAGAAAGAAAGAAACAACATAGTTAAGTTTATATTTGAGTTAGTAATTTAAGGATGCCATTTATATAGTAACTTACAAAAAAAAAAAAAAAAAAAAAAAAAAAAAACTATGTTCTAATAAATGCCTACTCATACACAGACGATTTTTTACATTCTAAAGTGGTTCAGCGACTTCTAACTGTTGCCGGCATTTTCGTTGGAAGAAATAGTTTGTTACTTCGGTGCAACTTGCACATTACATTAGTCCCGTCAGATACAACTTTTTTTTTTTTTTTTCGTACTACTGTTTTATATCGCTTTCATAACAAAACTTAAAAAAAAAGAAAAAAAAAATTATACAGACACGACATTATTTCATTATTTAAAACATGAAAAATCTGACATTGACAGATTTTAATTTAGTGCCAGAGGCCTACTGCTAAACTTGTTAATATCGACAAATTCTTCTTTAGTTAATTCGTGACGATCTAAATTCCATGATAAAGTTTTCATTAAATCAAACCAATGTGTTTCAGCTGCAGATATTGTAACAAATAACGTTGGAAGTGCAAACTGTCTTATAGCCGCAAAACAACGTTTTTTCTCTTTTTCCCAATGAGGGGGAGGTGTGCCTTGGGGGGGACTCATGTCAAAGGTGTGCCTTGGGGGGGGACTCATGTCAAAGTTGGGCCTTGGGGGGACTTCATTCAATAAATCCCCATTCAATAAACCGACTGAAATAGGCCCTTAGCACTATTAAGAGTGACGTATAAAAATTCGACAACGCTGTACCGACTGAAATAGGGGTACCTTGGGGGGGACTCATGTCAAAGTTGGGCCTGGGGGGGGGGACTTCATTCAATAAATCCCCATTCAATAAACCGACTGAAATAGGCCCTTAGCACTATTAAGAGTGTATTATAAAAATTCGACAACTGTACCGACTGAAATAGGTCTCTAGCACTAAAAAATTAGTTGCAGTTTTAAAGAAATTAAGTTAGCAGTCATTATTTTTATGAACTTATGTACAGTTATGTGATGTATATGTAATATTAATATAGAGATGTTTATTTCAATTTAATGCATTTTTTTTTTCCCTCTAGAAAGTAGACATAAATTGTAATATGAAATAAATATCTCAAGAAAACGAAATCTAAAAATAGAACAAAATAATTAATTAATTAATCAAAAGTTCAATTTAAAAAATATATATATTAGGTGTTTGCATAAATTCGTGCGGTTTTTTATTGCTTCATTTCATAAAAATATATCAAATCAAATGACAATTTTTAATCAAAATATTCTCCATTACTTTCTACAACCTTTGCCCATTTTTCGGGTAACAAATGTATATTACGGCGATAGAAGCTCTCGTCTTTTGGAGGCAATAAAATGATCCGCGTCCTCCCTCACAAACTTTTACAACGACCGAATACTATCAGGACACGGAAACAAGACAACTTTGGCGAACCAAAAAAACGCCGCGAAGACTCTACAAACACACAGTAAAAAAGCGTTTCTTAAAATAATTTATGGTTATTAAAATACATATTTAGATTTAAATAATACTTTTTTTTTTATTTTTTTACTTTATAAATGTCAGAAATGCAAAGAAAAATATAAGTGAATAACAATAAAACTTACTATGCAAAGCTGTGCATTAAGTCCCGGGATCCAAAAATCTGGACGACAATTCGTTGCCCATTTTCTCCTTCTTGCATTATCTGAAGGAAACCTAAACATTTTGTATCCTTTTCTCGAGTGTTTACAGCAGTTTATCGCTGAACAACCTCCCATATTGCAGTTTATTTCACTAAAATTACGAGCAAGACGGTAGAAACAATGGCTACCGTTTGTTTATCACGCTGGGTACATGCGGCAACCCTAAGGCAAAAAAATGTCGGATGCGCCAGCTCTTATATATAGGAGCCTTACATGTCATGGGCTGCGTATGACGTCAGCGTATGCACTGTTAACTATTTGATGCTAGTTTAAACCAAAATTTAGTACTGTAGAAATTGCAATCGAAAGATCGTAAAATGTTTTACTAAGATTTGTTAATTTTCTTAAAAGGAAAAAAAAGGAATGAAAAAAATATTAAAAATGCATTTTGAATGTTATTAATTAATAAAATGTTTTCTTTAAAGTATTTTTATAGGGCCAAAAATGGAATAAATCGCAAATTAGTAAAACGTCCATGTTTTCTAATAAGCAGATTAAATTAATTTACCCAATGTATTTTTCCAAGTTGTATATAGTTAAGGAGTAGATTTTTATTTATTTATTTTTGATTTATAATATTTTTAGAGTGCTGATATGATGCATACTTTCCTTTTAAGATATTTTCAGTATATCATCTCGTTTATCATTTGGTAAAAAGTAATCTTAATCTCTCTAAATTTTTCATCGAGTAATTTATTGAAATTACTAGAAATTTCCTATTTCCGAACAGGCATTGATTTCTAAATTTCCGTATGAACGGCTAAAAAATATCATATCTGTCGGGATATTTTAAAGAGAAATATATCATATATAATAGGCAAATTCTATGCCGGTACCAAAAGATATCGTAAGCTTTCTTAAAAATTCATAATTTTCTTTCTTTCTTTTTTTTTTTTTTTTTTTAAATATACATTTTAATACTTTTGTCGTTATTCTTTCCAATATCAGAGATTTTTGAAAATATTTATTTAGGACGAAATAAAAAGTCTGTTTATGGATTGTGTTTTCATTTCAATCAATTTCGGAGTACTTTATTATTGACTATGCTAACTCATTTAACGCAATGAAATCATTTATATTAAACGGATTAATCACGCGGCTTGTTATATGTATATATATATGTATATATGTGTGTGTGTGTGTGACTAGGGGATCTCGGAAACGTCTCTAATGATGTTGATAAAAGTTTGGGGTTTTAGGTTTTTTGGGTGAAAAATTCATTGGGTTTAATCTTATCTTCAGGAAAATTCGCGTTCGCTGTTAACTTTCTATCCACCAGTTACAAATAATGGCAGAAAATGGGTTTACACAAAAATAGATATAACGATTTTGAATAAACTTTGGGGTTAAAAGTGTTTTGGAGTAATAAATTGATTGGAAATATATTCATCTTCAGAAAAATTTACATTGGATGATAACTGTTTCTTCGCCGGTTGAAACACATGGAAGAAATTGGGTTTAATCGTTAATGGATATGACGATTTTGATGAAAGTTTGCGGTTAAGTGATTTTGGGGTGCTAAATCGATTGGACGTATCCTAATTTTCAACGAAACAAGCGTTCGATATTAGTTCTTTATTCGCCTGTTACACAATATGGAAGAAATTCAGTTTAATTGGAAATGGATATTAGTTTTCCTGAAAGTTTAGTGTTAATTGTTTTTTGGGGTGCTAAATCGATTCGACTTATCCCGATCATCAAGAAAATTTACATTCCATGTTAACACTTTATTCGCCGGTTGCAACATATGGTTATATGCAAGATGTTTGCTCGGAAATGGATATAACGATTTTGATAATAGTTTGGAATTGAGTGATTTCTGGGGCTGCAAAATCGATTAGACTTATTTTTATCGTCAGGAAAATTCACGAACGTTCTTAACCCTTTATAAGCCGGTTGCAAATTATTGCACAAATTAAGTTTACTCGGAAATGTAATGTACAGTCGGTAACAAAAGTCTCCGAACACTAGCAAACATTCCGATATATATAAAAAAGTACACTTAATACAGTTTTGTTACAAATCCTTGTCGAATCCTATTCTTAGTCTAAAAACAAGATTCGACAAGGATTTATTTAACACAACTGTATTAAGTGTTCTTTTTTTATTTAGCAATTTTTGCTAGTGTTCGGAGACTTTTGTTACCAACTGTAATGTAAGGATTTTAATAACAGTTCACGAGTTAGTGTTTTTGTTATATAAAATACTTTGTTAGCAAAATAAGAAATACAGTCGGCAGCAAAAGTATCTGAGCATTAGCCAATAATTCCGATATCAAAAACGTACACTTAAATCAGTTTTGTTAAATAAATGCCTGTCGAACCATGTTCTTAGGCTGACTAAGAACATGACTCGTCAAGGATTTATTTTACAAAGCAGTATTAAGTGTACGTTTTTATACTTTTGCTGCGGACTGTAGGTGGAAAGATGAGTTATCGACAAAGGGGAACCAGCAACGACGTGAGGATCAGAACTGTCATAGCATACCTCCTCTGAACCGCTCTAGGGGTAGATTCCAGACCGTTGCTAATTGCCCAAATTTGAGCACCAGTGCTACGTAAAACCCCCTTCTCTAACTCACTTTGAACAACACCACCTATAATAATGCCTCCAAGCTGATCTCTACGTCACGGAAGATCGGCCGATTTCATCCAATCCCCACGATTCAACATGTATCATAGGAAGTGTTGATTGGATAAAATCGGCCGATCTTCCATGACGTAGAGCTCAGCTCGAAGGCATTATTACAGGAGGTGTTGCTTTGAACGCTAAAAATATCTGTAAAATACAGTCGACAGCAAAAGTATCCGAGCACTAGCAATAATACCCGTCTAAAAGAAAAATACACTTAATACTGCTTTGGTAAATAAATCCTTGTCGAGTCATGTACTTAGTCCGTCTAAGAACATGATTCGACAAGGATTTATGTAACAAACAGTATTAAGTGTACTTTTTTGACATCAGAATTATTTGCTAGTGCTCGGATACTTTTGCTGCCGATTGTATGAAAACAATTTCCTTTATAATAACCCGGAAAATAATTACTTTTAAGTCTTGTAAATTTTAATAGGTGTTAATAAAGTTTAAATCAATATATTACACAGCATTTGGAGTTGAAGTATGAGCTGGTTTTACGTTGTACTAGTGTTACGCTAACAACTCATGCCGACGGTCTGGAACTCCCTCCCAAGGGCTGTTCTGAGGCAGGCCATCCTCTATGGTTGAGTGGGTTTCACGTCGCACTAATGTTTCAGTATGACACCCTTGTTGGTTTAGTATGACACCCTATGATCTCACTGACCGATGTTCCGGAAAAAAAGTTTCATTAATATTTAAAACGAGGGTATTTCTTTAGATTGTAATTCGACTCTAATTATCTTCAACTACAAGAAATTTCAAGTTCCCTTTAACGCTTACTCTTCTCATGCAAACTATGGCAGAAACATGAGTTTTTTAAAAACTACTTGAATGATTTTGATAAAAAATTAGAGTTAGGGACATTTCGTGTTTAAAATTCAATCTGATTTGCCCTCATCTTCAAGGAAATGATTGTTAACCGGTAACCCGTGCTTCGTTCGATAAAAATTTCTTCAAAAATACTCAAATGATTTGATAAGAAGCATTTGAAGCATTAGTATATTTTTGAGATGAAAGTTTTTTTTAAGTACCTTCATTATCAGGCAGGATATTTAGCGTTCACTGGTAACTCGAATGCCATTTGGGAAAAAATATGGCAGAAACTTGTTTTTTTAGAAATCGCTTTTCAATTTTAGCGCCACGCGAAATCTTAAGTAAATTCTCGTTAGACTACGCGCTGCTTAGAAGTGCTGGCATTGCAATATAACAATGCGTTTTTATATTTACGTGTTTCAATAATTCCATTCAATTGCCTTAATGATATAATCCTGTAATGAATAAAAATCAAGTAAATTTGAAATAAATTTTTCAGCAATTACCTAAAGCAATGTAAATATTTTACTTTTATATCGTATTTTATACATTCAGCCATCGGTGATTCGCGCTGCCTAAACAGAAAGTTCAGTATCATCCACTGATGGCTGACGTGTTACTCAACGTGTTAAACGGTTTTGAAAAAAAAATATTTAGAGATTATTTGAAATGAAAACCCAATGCAACTTATTTTCTTCTTCGGGAAAGTTAGCTGTCGATGCTAACCCGTACTTTTCATGAAACAAAATATAGCAAAAATATGAGTTTCTATAAAGACGCTTGAACGATTTTGATTAAAAAAAAAAGATAATTAGAAATTTTATATGATATTTCGATTTGAATTTTCCTTATCTTCAGAAAAATTAGGCTTCGCACGTATTTCAAGCTCCGCATGGGGTAAACAAATAATAAATATATTCCAGAAAACAAATCACTGTATTTAAACTACAAATTATTTTTGCAATGTGACCGAGTTTACTAGGCCCTCCAGGTATTAATAATAAAAGAAGAAGAATTTAACAAATACATACCACATAATTTTGAAAACTGGCATATGGGTAGAATAAAGTGCTCAAGAGTTGGTAATGAAAATAATTAAAATTTAATTATTTGTGGAGATATTGATTAAAACGTCAACTGAACCACAATAACAATCCGAGTTTAATTGACTTTTTTCCTCGCAAGTAACTCCGCAGATGTTCAGCAAAAGAAAAAACCGCGGGGATGGGGGTTGAACAGCCATTTTCAAACTGCCATTGCCATCAATCCGTTACGAATGAAAGTACTTAAAAAGTTTCAGCAGCATCAAAAAGCAAATTTCTTCCCACTTTTGATGATTATTTTTTTGTTAAATACGGATATTTAATGTATTTTAAGAAAGCTTTTTCTAAGGTTCCAAAAATTTTGTTTTTCTGTTTTTCTTTCTTTCTTTCTTCTTCATCTTTTTTTTTTGATTCGCCTTGTATCGAAAGCTATTTCTTCAATCTTTTAACTTTACACACATATTATAAACACGAGCGCTGACAACGTCATTGCCGCCGAAAATGTATTTAAAATATTTTTTCCTTTTTTTCGATGTTCAAAAGTCAAGTAGTCTCTCGATTTATTTTGCACACAGATAGCGGGCAGCTCTGAAAATATACACACTGTCATAAAAAAAAGTCCTATATACTGCAGTTTGCTGCCAGAAATTTTCTGTAATTCAGAAAAATACGTTATATCAACGTAATTTTTCCGTTGATAGAACGTATTTTTCTGAATTACAGAAAATTTCTGGCAGCAAACTGCAGCAAACAGGACTTTTTTTTTTTTTTTTTTTTGACAGTGTAGTTATAAATTGCGCCAATAAATAGATAATATATGATCCCTATAAAGGGAGCTCAGACGCCGAGAGGGTCAGCCGTCGAAGATTTTTCCTTTGAAATGTATCCACTTTCTATGAGGCACAGTGAAGGACATTAGTTACTGCAATACATTTTGAATACTCCACGAACTCGAGCATTCTATTTGTAAAGCTTAGGTATCGATTTCCGCATTGACAATTCTTCAATTGGGGCACTTTTCGATGTTACAATTCTTTGCAACAATTCTTCGTGTCATTGAAAATTCTTCGTTTCCGACATGTGTTTTGTGTAAAAGGTGCAAATTTTAAATAGTTTTTCATGTGAATGCACCGTTTATTCTTGGTGCTTGGAAGGGCTTGCATTATCCATTATGTATAGCTTACTTATAGTAAAGCTACAGCGCCTAGAATACATAGTATGGAAAGCGACCTGCAAGTTAGTGCCCTAAAAATTAAGCCTCTCACCAGACGTCAGAGCGATCGAGTTTAGTTTGAAAATCCCCTCTTGGTTATTTATGTGCTTGGATTACGTGACTGAGCAGACGAAACTGGAAAAAAACAATCAACTATTTCGAGTTAAGCAAAAGTTTCGATCGCAGCGCTCTCTAGAAGGCTTAATAATTTTAGCACTATTTTCTGCATTCGGATGTGAACACTTGCGACAATCGGATTTTTTCAGTTATTTAATAAGCATACCACTGCGTTTATGCCTCTATCTATCACTGTTTTCGGGTTATTTATTTTCAAACTTAGGGGGTCTTTCGTGAAAAACACTGTAGAAACCTATATATATAAGGTTTCTGATTTTCTACTTAATTTCTGTTTTTATAGAAATTTTGGAAGAAACTACATCAGATTTTGTTTACCACTGTTTCATTTAAATGGAAATAAACATTGTCCCAAAACAAGATATTTAAGAATTTCACTCACTTTTTAATTTTTTTTTTTTTTTTTTTTTTTTTTTGAAGGCAAAAATAATCTTGTTATCGTTGTCTTTAAATTCGTTTGAATCTCCAATTTTTTACTTTAAGTTCATTTTTCTCAAGAAAGATTTATTTTTTAGTGTTTATTTTCTACAATAATTATTCAAAATTGTACTTTTCTTCCTCTAGAAAATCGTAGCAGTGACTTCACACGCCTTTTTCAGGATAGTTCCTTATAGCAGAAAAAAAAAAAAAAATCGCCAGCATAAAGTGCGTTAAACATTCCATTCTCATTATTTATTAAAACCTCTTAAATGCAAAGATTTTTCACTATATCACATCACTACTAAGTGCAGTGAAACCTCTGTTTGTGACTGTAACCTTTTGCCAGCCATAACGCTCTAACGCGTTTTAAATAGTTATTCAGAGTCTCTTTTAATCAACAATCCCCACTGATTTTAAACAATGGTATTTTATATACATAGTGGACGGATTACCTTCGAAGTGATTAGGCAGTTGTTACAGTTAAAATTAAGTGGTGGATAATGAATAAAAAAGCCCCTAAATTTGGCAACACTGACTAGAAGAGTGAAATGAAATTCGACTTGCAAAGGTTTAAATTCATTTGAATTGAAAGGATACTAATAATTTCTTAAAATGTATAATTTTCTAAAAATTGGCTAAATTGTCCTATACACCCTTTTTTTCTTCAATATAATTTTTTTTATCATTTGTGTTTTCGTACTTCCTGGTCCTTGTTGAGGATACTTTCGGGTAGAAATACATTTATTAATATCACACAATCAGCAGGTTAGGCAGTCAATCGTATATCTTGAAAATTTATTTTTCCATCTGAGTGAAAATAATGCCCGGACCGGGAGTCGAACACCGAATCATTGACTTACACGTTCAACGCTCTACCAATTGAGCTATCCAGGCCGACAACCGGTGAGCATTACTCACTCAGACAAACTTTAGGCAGAACAACTGGCCTATCACGTAGATAGCTCGACAGAATAAGACGCAGGAAGTGAAAAGGTTGTCTCAGGTTGTCTGAGTGAGTAATGGCCACCGGTTGTCGGCCTGGATAGCTCAATTGGTAGAGCGTTGACTTTGTAAGTCAATGATCCGGGGTTCGACAGCCGGACTGGACATTATTTTCACTCAGATGGAAAAATAAACTTTCGTGTATGTTAGAAATTTCAGTCATATTAGGATAGGCCCAGGTTTTATCAATGAAATATCTTAAAAAACACCCTGCCCTGACAAAAAAAATAAAATAAAATAAAATAAAATAAATAAATAAATAAATAAATGAAAATGAAATAAAAATAAATAAATAAATAAATAAATGTGATGTAGTAAGATTTTTGTGGTAACGGTTCGTGCAGTTTTATTCACGACATTTTGGATATTCCGGATTAGCACATTAATCCTCAAATTTAAAATGTATATTTTTATTAATTTTTAAATGATGTAAACTAAAGCCTGTCTGAAACACGGAAAATACGTTTCACGAAAAAAAAAAAAAAAAAAAAAAAATCTCTGACTGACATTTGGAATCTAAATTGTGGCTCTATTAAAAATAGTTCCATCTCATTCTTACAAATTCTAATTCACTTTGCTAACAAGTTCTAAAAACCCCTATTAGAAATCTAGAGCGTTTTCTTATACTATTGTGTTCAATCTCATTTAAAAATCTCTGAAAATGAATTCGAACACAAGAGTCGAGTTTTAGAAACTTTAATTTTACTTTATGACTAAATTTTAGGAAATCAAGCGAAAATTTCTTGAAATACAAAGGATTCATAATATTCATAGCATTCATAATATTGTTTTACTATTTAGAAAAGTGTACGCTAGAAATTCTAGATCATTTCGTCTATCCAGATTATTTGTTTATCTTATACGCACAACTCAGAAATCTATATTTCTAGTTTAGGGAATTAGAAAATAACTACTTATTCGTTCTAAATGAAGGAGGTACATTTTTTTTTTCTCAATGTTCCGAGCATGCAGAAATATATTTTTTTCACGTAAAAGGAAAATCCTATCACTAATTACTTAAGAATAATTTTTATTGTTATCAGTTTTAAGATTAATTATTACTCTTTTCCACACAAACGAAAGTCTAAAAAAGAAATTTCATAGATTTTTTTTTTGCTGTTGGAATTACATCTTTATGAAAGTTTTCCACTTCAAAATTTAGTACCATTCGCATTTATAGTGCACAAATATTCATTGGTTTTGCTATTAATATCCACAGAAAAAATAAAAATTTCTTATTATGTAATGGGAATTTTTGCTATTATTATCGAGTGAACTTACTTATCTTGAAAGGTTTAGAGCAGCCACTTACTATGTTTCGAAATATATGCACGTTTACTGTCATTATATAATTATGATGAAATTATAATAATCTGTGGTTTTAGTAATATTGCTTTACTTACCAGACATGAGTAAGATAACAGTTATATTAGTACTATCCAGGTATATAAATGATACTGTACCTGTTTTCTCCTTTTGATTAAAAACATTCCTACACTAAAAGTTTAGTAAGTTATATTTTACCATCGTACTATACTTACATTTTAGAATATGCTTGACATTAGCAATCAGTGAATTGAAAGTAATTTAATCCGCATAAATTTCAAACCTCTAGGCAAGCAAGATTTTTATATCGGAAAATTTCTCGACATGAGTTATTTATTTTCTTTATTTTCTTTTATTTTATTCCCTTTAAAATAAATAAATAAATAAATAAATATAAACTGAATGTGTAGTATATTACTATTATAAACGAAAGAATATACACTGGTTTTCAAATGTCAAGCAACAACCTGTTTTTTCGTTTGCGCAAAGTTCTTAAAGCAATGAAAATAAAATTTTTATGACATGGTTATTATAAGATTATCAATTGGAAGTTATATAACTTTGGCGTCAGATGTAATATTAAAACTGCTATTGACTCTTTATCTCGATTTTCTATTAAAAGTCTAAGTTTGGAAAAATGAATGATTTTAGGAAAAAAAAAAGTGAAAATCAAACTTAGAATGCATTTTAGTCAGGCAAACGTTCACATTCCTACAAATGTTAAATTACAACCGGTATTTCTTCTTTTATTTACTTTTTTCTGCTACCACAATGGACTTTTAACAAAGAAAAATATAAGTAACTACTTGTAAACTATGAAGACGGATTGAATAGCCCCACAAATAGCCGAGGGATTCTGCGATCGATACTGGTAGATGAAAGTGACGGGTTCGATCCCAGGTCGCGCTTTTTGACCTAGCTGTTCGGAGTTACAATTTATTTTTCCACGAAACCTGAGTAAACATAGACTAGGACCCTTAAAAAGATCATGTGACTCCACCTATAGGCCTAGGACCCCAGTGCGTCGGCTTTAAGCCTTACAACCACAACCATTTTTGAATAAATTAATTTTATTGAATAATTAAATATCTTGTCTTAATTTTATGAAGGAATACGTCACTGCTACGGTTGACTGGTTGGTTAGGTCTTACGTCACACTAGTACTGCGCTATGGGTGATGCCGCTGCTCCAGTAAATTGCTGAGGTATTAATTTTACTGAACATGAAGCATATAATACAGTCAGCAGTAAAAGTATCCGAGCACTAGCAAATATATTGTTACTTAATACTGTTTTTCTAAATAAATCCTTGTCGAATCCTGTTCTTAACCTGACTAAAGACAGGATTCAACAAGGATTTATTTAACAAAACAGTATTAACTCTATTTTTTTTAAATAGGAATTTTTGCTAGTGTTCGGATACTTTTGTTACCGACTGTACTTTTATAGAAAATTCTGTTAACAACAGTTTAAACATTATGATTAACGTTAAAGTAATGTAAAACTCGATTAATCGTTTTATAACGAATACATAATACAAATTATATATATGCATGATTATTTGTGGAAATATTATGCGCATAAGAAGAAAGCGAAAAACTGGCTGTTGCTTAAATTTTTAAAGACTGTGCAGTTAACCCAGTCCATGCTTTTCAATTTAAATATTAGAACTTCAAGTATTTAGATCTCTATTTAAAAACATATCAATCTTTGAATTTGAGATTACTTTGATTTTATCCTGTGTTTTATTTTTTTTTTATTGCCTGTTTGTTTTTTTACTTATGATAAATATTTATGTATATATAAATATTTAGAGGGATATAAAGGGATATAGAGGGATTCAAAATAGATGTTACAGCGATTATCTCGTAAACTAAGAAAGATAGAAGCATACTTAGTATTACAAAATTGGTGCAATTTAAGAGTGCATTTCAAATATGGTATTTTTTGTACGAGGGGCTGTATACGTATTAAAATACGAAATATATACCGTACCTCCTATCGAAATTTATACCGTAATTTATACCCTACGAAATTTATACTGTACCTCCGAATTTTATACCGTACCTCCTATCATATGACTTATATTTGGAAAAAATATTCTCCTTCCTCTAAAAAGAAAAAAAAAATATCTCTAATCGAAAATCTCGCCGAGTTATTGCAATTTAACACGTTAATCGCCACGATAATATCAGAAAAATTTTCACAGGGGCCATGGTAACTTTATTAGATAATTTAGTTAAAAATGTATCAAGGAAACTTAATGTATCACAGAAAAATTTTTTTTTGCCAAAATTCCCGGAAAAACACTATTTTTTATGTCACACATATATGACTGACATGGCCCTATATTAAAACTTTTTTTCTCGACAAGCCGTCTTATATGTCTGACGCATCCAAACAACATACAACAAGTATTAAAACACGTTAATCGCCATGTCAGTCATATGTGCCTGACGCTAAGAAGTTCTACATGAGCCATGTCAGACATATATGTCTGACATGGCTCATGTAGAACTTCTTAGCGTCAGGCACATATGACTGACATGGCGATTAACGTGTTAAAAATGATGACTTATACCACTTTATTTTAAACTTTGGCATCTATTTTTCGTCGCCAAAGAGCTCCCTTTAGGGTGTTATCTATGATATGAGAAAAATTTTTAAAAATCCTTCATTTTAAAATAGCAACAAAATCATTCAAACACTTGAAATCAACAGTTTTAAGAACTTAATGCAAATTTACATTATTCCGTATTGATAAAAAATTTAATAGTTAAATTTCTTAGGGTCACCTGCAAATTAAAACGCGTTATTGAGGAAAAAATTTAAAAGACTAGCAAACGCACTTTATTTCTTTTTACCAATTTCCATCATGGTTGAAGATTTTAATGACTACGGTTCTTTAACAATTCCAACAAGGTTGATTTTTTTTTTTTTTTTTTTTTTTTTTTTTAATTAATGACTTTGGTTTGTCTGTCTGTCCATCCGTCTTTCTGTCTGTTCGCATTCTAACTCCCGTGAATATCCATGGAATTTAATGAAAATGATATATGCTATTTGAGTTCATCATTTATATGCTATTGATGTTCCTTACTGAAAATTGAGTGAATACCTGTGGTAGTTTGTGCACAGGGGCAAACAAAAATATTCAAATGTATTTTCTTTAAACGGTAATTTTAGAAGCTATATTTTAATAATTTTAATTTACGCATATATTAATAATACTGAAATATGTTATTCAAGTTTACTATAGGATAAATAGCCTATAGTAAATTTGAATAACATATTTCATTATGCATTTTCTATAGAAATTGGAGTAAGTACCATCACTGGTTTGTATACAGGGACACCCGAAATTATTCCAAAGCATTGCGTTCTATGAAAGATATTTCTATAAACCAAATTTTAATCACTTTACAAACATCTTAATGAAATTTTTATTATGTTATTCATATGCACAATAAATGCTTTTTATAGTGTGCAGTATGATTAGCATTAGATTTACAAGGCACACAAAAATATTTAATCAAATTAAGGGCTACATTTGCTGGAATTGTATTTTCGTTTACATTAAGCGGTTCCTAACAATTTTTAACTGTGATTATGATTTCAATTTGCATAATTTTTTTCTGACTGTCCATCTGTCTATCTGTCCGTCTGCCCGCCCTGAGCGTTCGTAAATATTTTCAGGAATTTTAAAAAATGATATATTTTATTCAGGTTTACCATGGAATATTCCCTACTTAAAATGACATTAATGGGTCCTCTACAATTGGTTTATGTCCAGAAACGCACAAAAAACCCCAATGTACTGCGTTTTGGGACAGACATTCTTATAAATTGGATTTAAATAACTTTCTACTGTAAAAATCACAAAGAAAATCATATTTATTGTTAACATAGTAAAAATATTTTTTTGCTTAGAATATGATATGGTATTGATATATAAGTTTATGTCAGGGGGGTTACTGCCGTTCTATTTAATTAAAGTGCCTATATTTATTAAAACAAAAATCAAGTTTGTTATTAATTTCTTTGAAACTTACATATCTTGATCAACTTTCTAAGTGGCAACTAGGTATGGAAACCAAAGTATCAAATTTGAATTTCCCACAGTTATTTGTTGTTAAATAATGCTGAAAATTCATATATATACAGATCAACCACTAAAAATTTAACTTTCGTATTCAGGAGGCCTCAAAACCTCATACAGAAAAAAATCGATCTCCAAAAACTGCTTTGTTTACAGTATGGGTATCAGAAATTAATTTTTTCATTCTGTGTCAGACGTATTCTTCGACATAAAAAAATGCAGCAAAGCACTTTCATCAATTACATTTAATAATAATAAATACAATTTCCCTTAATTTTGGATAGCCCTGTATATTGTCTATAAACTATATACAGATGAATTTGTGTACGTAAATTTAGTGTTATATGTAAAACTCGTAACACAAAATGAAATGCATTTTCAGCAATTCTCAAGTATAGCTCCAATATATCCAAATATTTTGAGTAACCCTGTAAATGAATGATGAAAGATTGCTATACCACAATCTACACAAAACATGCTTTTTCGTGTACAAAAAATCTTTCCTTTTCATTTTGTTTAGGGCAGCCTATAGATGTCACACTCTACATATGAGAAATTTCGCTCACAGACGTAATGTATTTGAATTCTCTTGGATGGCCCTATACACAAACCTTTGTCTGATCACAACGAATAGCTTAGTGTCGCATCGCTATATGATACTAATTTAGAATATTGAATTTGGACTTCCAGCTACTATTTGTTCTTGAGATATGCTAATAAAACACGCACACACACACAGAGAGAGAGAGAGAGAGAGAGAGAGAGATCAACCGCTAAAAACATGATTTTTGAATTCAAACGATCTTAAAACGTGCAAATGTAAAAAAAAAAAAAAAAAAAAAAAAAAATCTAATTTTCGAAAATTTGACTCAAAAGCAATACGTTCTCTATTCCATGTATATGGTAAGAGAATGTATAAAGGAAAAGAAGGAAAAATAAATTTCTAAATTCCCTTTCAGTACATAAATTATTCATAAATTTTATTTGTTAAATTAGCAATTTGTGTTCTCGTGTGTACTCACTAGGGGAAAAAGAGACATTACAGATTAAAGTAGCCGTCTTTCCCAGAATGAAAAAGAATTTCCCTCTCCAAACGCTGACCAATCTATGTCTTATTACAAAAGCTATAGTAATTACAATTTCTTACATTTGATACAACCCCTTAAGACTTCGCGAAAAATGCTAGAATTTTCAAATTGCAATAACTCAGCGAAATTCTCACTTAGAAACATGATTTTTTTTTTCTTCTTAGATTGAGGAGAACATTTTTCTAAATATAAGTCATATGATAGGAGGGTCCGTATAAAAATTAAATTTCGTATTTATTATGTATACAGACCCGTGTACAAAAAAAAAAAAAAAAAAAAAGCCATATCTAAAATATACTCTTAATTTGCACCAATTGTGTAACTGGATATATGTTTCCATCTCTCTTAGTTTACGAGATAATCGTTGTAACATCTATTTTGAATCACCCTTTTATGTATATATTGTAATATAATTTGAAGTAGTGCATTAAGCGTTAGAATAAAAAGTCTCGATTTTAAATGTGAATATTGAGGAACATGACTAAATGCTCCAAGATTAATAACTTGAAACCATCTATATGAACTAAATAAAGTTTTCAGGACAATTTTATTCTTCTCTTCAAATTGAGAAATTTTGTCGTTTTGACAATTCAAACTAAAATAATTGATTGCATTGCGTTTAAGATAATTTTCTGGGTAATGGGAAAACTTATTTTGTCTACTTGGTAGCAGAAGTAAATTACTATGATGATATATTACTCTGATTAAATGCCGTATGTGAATAAAAAAAAAAAAAAAAAAAAAAAAAAAAAAAACTCTTAAAAATATTATAGATGAAGGTTTGGAAGTATTCAAATGATTACAGGTCAGCACGGTATGAATAAGAAAAAAAAATGTAAAAGAAAAGAGTTATTTCTTTTTATAACTTTACGAAAATTTATTTTATAGTTTATAATTACAGAAACAATCTGATGTAGCACCGACACGACTTTCTCTTATCCTGCATTTCAATAGTAGAAAAACAGGTTACATATTAATAGATAAGATAACAAGTACATGTATATGTATATAAAACTATGTTAAAAAGAATTTAAATTAGGTTTATTAACAGTTTTATTCAAAATATATCAGGGGATGTGTTCCTCTCAGCCTTACGTTTGAATAAAGTACTTACATTTATTTGAAATTCAAGGCTGTTATTAAATTAGAATGTTTATTTAAAATTGTTATGGCAGTTTTCACACGTACCACTTCTTGAAACTTATCAATCTTGATTAAACTTTTCAAGAAACAACTTCATATGAACTTCAAAATATAACATTTGGGTTGCCTGGAATTATTCATTTTTAAGTTACGCTGAAGAAGACATATTTAAAAATAAACCTTTAAAAACTTGATATTAGTATTCAGTGAACATTTCTTGGTGCAGTTGAAGAATATTCGCTTAAGTAAAGAAGGTCTTGAATTCGATTCCTGCCCCGATCAGATTTTTTTTTTTTTTAAATTTAAAACTGAATATCTTTTAATTTTTTAAAATTAAAACGAATGTATAATTAAACGGAAAATAAAATTGTTTTACATTTGGGTCAAATTTCGTAATGATTTGCGCTAGTGTTTTATGTAAATTTTTAATTAGTATTTTTCATCGACGCCTCTAATAGTAAGTGTTAGTCGTCTGCTCTAAATTTTGTTATTTATTTTTCGTGCAATTTCTTTGCATGAAAAATCCTGAATGGATAACAGCTGTTGCGAAATTTTTAGGTGCTGCATTTAACTTTTATTTTCAATATTTTAATAAAGAACTGTCAAATTTCGTATTCTTGGAGGAAATAACAGTAAGATTGAGCACAAGAATAAATTTTTTAATAGGATTTCACTAGTTTATAACAAATTTACATCTCAAAAATTTTAACATATGGGCAAAAATATGAATTATAAAAATCTATTTATCTCAATTAAAATCTAAATATTTTCTATAAGGTTCGTGATAATAATATTTGACGGTGAACGTGATTGTAATGCAATTAATCATGATACACTGAGCGACAAAAAAAAAACTGCACTGCAGTAAATTTGACTTACACCTTTAGAACTTGTAATAATTTAAAAACTAATGATTGCAGCAAATAAAATTGCTATGTTTGTATAATATGGGAGTCATAACATGATACCTATGTACATTTTCGATTTAATAATTCGTTTTATTACACTCTATGAAGTATTTAATAAAAATCTACAGAAAATTTTCTTTATAACGTAATATAATAAACATATACTTTGTATTTTATTAGGATTTATTATATGAAATGAACAAGCACTATTTTAATGTATGAAATAAAACTATTTATTTGTTAGATATAAACAATTATTTAACAAAAATATGTATTCTGGATTGGATAACTTCGCCTTTATATGGAATTACTGCTTTAATGCTCAATGGCATAATATTTTACAGTTTTTTAACATGAAACTCAGCAATTGCACTGTGCCAAATATGATAAATATTTTTTTCTAGTTCTTGCGAAGTTGTATGCTACAAATTTCTAATCCATACCCTCTTATATAGACTAAACATTTTCGAGCGGATTGAGATTAGGAAAATTTTCAGGTCTAATAAGGAAGAAAACCTGCGATATTCTTTGTGGGATTTAATTTTAAGAAAATAAGTTATAATAACTTACAAAGTTATAGATGATTATGAGAATGTATAAGTAATTTTAACAACTTGAATCAAATAAATGAACCACAGGCGCCATGTAAGAAGTTTCATTATAATCTTGAAATGCAGATAATGGAAGAGTCTGAAATACCTCCAAATTAGTCAGTCAGGTATCAATTTTTTAATGGCCAAGTTTTATTTCGGGTTAAATGATCCCTTGAACATGAAAATTTGCCAGACTCACTGAAAAATTATGCATTTTCGTATCGTAATGTACAGGGAATATGTTATAGTTTTAAAAGCGCGATTTTCATTAAGTCAGTCACATTTTCGTGATCAGATCTGCTTGTTTCCGTCAGTTCGAAATAAATTAAACTTGACTCATCATAGAGACCACTTCAACACAACAATTAACCCAATCACTTTTTAATTTTTTTTAACCCTTTAAAGTCTTGGTTTTCTAATTCTTTTCGTTAAGAATGGGTTTTTTCCAGATTTTCTGACAATTAAACCTGCTTTGTTTAATTGTTAATGCACTGTATTTAGATAAATTATGTTACTTTTTCTGAATCGTTTCTATGTTCTAAATTTAATACAAACTGATTTTTTAAGCACTGGCTTTTTAACTTGCGGTCATCTTGACTGGATGAGTAACGTGGCCGCCTAAGGATAAATGTGCAGTTTAAACAACCAAAAAGTGTTATATCTTGCTAAAAACCAGATCACTAATATTTTGTTCACATTTTATCATTTTAACATCCAACGTGAGTATTTTTTTGATTTTCGCTTTATTATTAATATTTTTTGTGGCATCATTAATTGCCATATTCTTGCCATTTTTTAAATAATTTCTAAAATTACAATTTTCCGAACAATTGCATCTTGTTTTTAACACTTGGCTCAATCCTAAATTGCACGTGGAACACAACGTAATAAAATCTGTTCAAAATATTACTTTTGAAAGAATAAAATTATAGATTACAAAAAGAAAAATGGAGAATATCCAATTTCGGCTTTTTTTTTTTTTTTTTTTTTGGGGGGGGGGGGCGCTTAGTGTATATAATTTTTTTTTTTTAATATCTTGTGCTCTTTGTGAAAAATGTCAATGATTTCATTAATTTCCTACTTCTAATCATAGTCACTATAAATTGGAAACTAAATTTGTAAATTTAAAATGTGTATTTTTACTAGTGGATCTGCAGATCAGGAGCCTCAACGTCCTATTTGCATCAGACATTTTTCAATAGGTCATTTTTATTTATTTCTTATTATATAATAGTATATATTGATTCGATCGACTTATTACCATAATCAGATACATTCCTGAGGGGGGCTGCTGCCCCCCTCAACCCCCCGCTGTATCTCTCTTTCTATACCTATTTGTATATCATATAAAGTGTTACGGAATTGTAAATAATTGCATTTATTTTTGTATAAATTGTTTCAAAGAGGCTTAGTAAGTCGATAAAATGCTAATTTTGTGCATTTCTAGTCGTTTTAGGGTTAAAATAGCCTAATTTCCTTTTAAAAACGAATTGAAAAGCTCCAATAAGGGAAGAAATGGATTTGGCGCCAAATTTGGCGACTGTTTCCCTCCTTGGCGAATTTTTGGCGACCTAGGCGAGAAAATCCTTATTAGGGATATACCAAATATGGAAGCTCTAATCTCATTGGCTGATGAGATACGATAATTTTCCAGAACAGTCTGTGTTCGATAGAATAGTATAAAAGGAGCATTCTTTTAGCCAAGGCTTCCAATCTCAGATCTGTGTCGGTTTCGTCAAATGCTTGCTTTGCTTTGAGCCTCTTTAAATGAGACTTGCTTTATGTGTTATTGCTAAACAGCTTGTACTGTTGTTTTGCAGTTAACGGCTGTTGTTTAAGCTATGTTTACTGGTTGAATTGAAGCTGATACTTGGTTTATAGACATGTATTCTTCTGGAACTTTCTGTGAATAAATCACTGAATTTTTGCAAGTTTCGCCTTTCATTCTCGGACAACTTACAAACCCCCAAGTACGCAACAATATGCATTCTTATTAAACGACGGTCTTGTATTATTTCCCGGAAATTCTTAAATACCGAATTTCATACAAAAAAAAAAAAATTACATAGCATATCGGAAATATTTTGCGTAACCTTTAAACTAATTATCAATTCTATTCCCACAATTTCCAACATGAAAACAGGCTTTTAAAATTCTAATAAAATTTCATTATATTTGATGGGGTGTAATCATGTTAAAATACACTTTTAAGAAATACCGACTATACACCATAAAAGTACGAAATTCCTTTATGTATCCCGGAAAAGTAGCCACAGTCATTATAAACGCCAATAATAAGAATAAATCTAATTAATTATAACTCATTAATCTTTCAAACTAATTTGACATCATTTGGATGATTACAGTACATACTCGGAATTACTTTGTGTGGTCCCATAAATTATTTAGTCTATACATAACTTTTTTTTAGAGTAAACATGATTTTAAGCATCTTTATAATGTATGTTAACTTTATTAAGTTCAATTCAGCATAAACGCTTTAAAGTGCGCGCTTAAATTAAAAATTCGTCCATAGGCTCTAATGTTACGAAATTCTTTCGTGTGTCTTTGTAAACGAACCACATTGTATACACCAGTAAAAACTATTCAGCTTATTTTGCGTTTAAAATTAATAATTGTTCCAAATTTAACATCGTTTGGATGACTAAGTGCCATTGTCAGAACACTTTTGTAAGGTCCTGTACATTAATTAGAAAGCTTAAGAGCACATATTTTCTTCAAGCAACATAAGTTTAAGCATCTTACTCACGTACTCTAGTTTCATTTTCTTCATTGCAAAGTAATGATATTAAAATGCGTTTAAACGAAATTCACCCCATACGCCGTAATGTTAAGAATTTTGGCGTGTCCCTGTACACAGTTTATAAAAAATATAGCAATAAAAATTATACAGCTACTTATATGGAAAGCTCTAATGTGTGCGCCAATTTGCAAGTCAATCGAAGGATTTTTGCGGCCGCTATTGCGGTACATACAAATTCTTCCCATAGGCCGTAATGATTGAAAATCTTTGGCGTGTCCCTGTACACGAACTACAAATGGAATACACACCTAAAACTATACAGCTGATTCCGTTGGGCCCATGAACATGTGTACCAAATTGCAAGTCAATAGCGTGATTTTTGTGGCCGCTATCGCGGTACATAGAAATTCCTCCCATAGGCCGTAATGATAGGAAAAACTTTGGCGTGTCCCTGTACATGAATTACAAATGGAATACACAGCCAAAACCATACAGCTGATTTCGTGGGACGCATGAACACGTGTACCAAATTGCAAGTCAATAGCGTGATTTTTGTGGCCGCTATCGTGATACATACAAATTCCTCCCATAGGCCGTAATGATAAGAAAAACTTTGGCGTGTCCCTGTATACGAACTACAAATGGAGTACATACCAAAAACTATACAGCTGATTTTGTGGGGCTCAAGAACACGTGTACCAAATTTCAAGTCAATAGCGCTATTTTTGCGGCCACTATCGCGATACATACAAATTCCTCCCATAGGCCGTAATGATAAGAAAAATTTTGGCGTGTCCCTGTATACGAACTACAAATGGAGTACATACCAAAAACTATACAGCTGATTTCGTGGGGCTCATGAACACGTGTACCAAATTTCAAATCAATAGCGCTATTTTTGCGGCCGCTATCGCGCGACAGACAGACAGACAGACACAGCCCAAAACCGTTTTGAGTCTCAACAGAGGGCCTCCACTGACGTTTCGGCAATTAATTTTTAAATGATGTAAACTAGAGCCTGTCTGAAACACGCAAAACAGGTTTCACACCAAAAAAAAAAAAAAAAATCTGTGACTATCATTTAGAAACTAAATTGTGGCTCTATTAAAATTGTTCCATCTCATCCTTATAAATTCTAATTCACTTTGCTAGCAAGTTCTAAAAACCCCTATTAGAATTCTAGAGCGTTTTCTTATACTATTGTGTTCAATCTCATTTAAAAATCTCTGAAAATAAATTCGAACACAAGAGTCGAGTTTTAGAAACTTTAATTTTACTTCATGACTAAATTTTAGGAAATCAAGAGAAAATTTCTTGGAATACAAAGGATTCATAATATTCATAACATTCATAATATTGTTTCACTATTTAGAAAAGTGTACGCTAGAAATTTTAGATCATTTCGTCTATCCAGATTATTTGTTTACCTTATACGCATAACTCAGAAATCTATATTTCTAGTTTATGGAATTAGAAAATAACTACTTATTCGTTCTAAATGAAGGCGGTACATTTTTTTTCCTCAATGTTCCGAGCATGCAGAAATATATATTTTTTTTTCACGTAAAAAGGAAAATCCTATCACTAATTACTTAAGAATAATTTTTATTGTTATCAGTTTTAAGATTAATTATTACTCTTTTCCACACAAACGAAAGTCTAAAAAAGAAATTTCACAGATTTCTTTTTTTCTGTTGGAATTACACCTTTATGAAAGTTTTCCACTTCAAAATTTAGTACCATTCGCATTTATAGTGCACAAATATTCATTGGTTTTGCTGTTAATATCCACAGTGCTTGTAAGAAAAATATCAAAACGATGGATTTCATCCTATTATTATTACGTCTTGCGGGACCTACTACAAAAAAAAAAAAAAAAAAAAAAAAAAAAAATTCTTATTATGTAATGGGAATTTTTGCTATTATTATAGAGTGGACTTACTTATCTTGAAAGATTTAGAGCAGCCACTTACTATGTTTGGAAATATATGCAAGTTTACTGTCATTATATAATTATGATGAAATTATAATAATCTGTGCTTTTAGTAATATTTCTTTACTTATCAGACATGAGTAAGATAACAGTTATATTAGTACTATCCAGGTAAATAAATTTGAATGATACTGTACCTGTTTTCTCTTTTTGATTAAAAACATCCCTACACTAAAAGTTTAGTAAGTTATATTTTACCATCGTACTATGCTTACATTTTAGAATATGTTTGACATTAGCAATCAGTGAATTGAAAGTAATTTAATCAGCATAAATTTCAAACCTCTAGGCAAGCGAGATTTTTATACTGGAAAATTTCTTGACATGAGTTATTTATTTTCTTTATTTTCTTTTCTTTCATTCCCTTTAAAATAAATACATAAATACTAGCTGACCCGACAAACGTTGTTTTGTCATATAAATTATTTCTAGAGAATATTTTGCTAGAAAAAAATAACTAACTTATTGTAAGTGTGTAAGGATGTGGTATATAAGTGGAAGATGTATGGAGCGCTGTGAACGGTGAAAGAATATAAAAATAACAAAACACCAATCATTTAATTTTTAATTTATTAAAATTGATTCTTTTAAATTATATACATATCGCTACCTATAACAATATTACTAATAAACAATATCAATCCCTTAATGCAACAGAGTGTACAATATTTTTTGTTATCCCATCTTTCGCCAATACAAACAAACTGGATGGTTTGCCCATTCGAGAGCCTAGTATAATTGTCCGTGTGAAAAACATGATGTGCTCAAATCTAAGCCACAGACAGACATCGTTTGGCCCTGAGACTTATTGATAGTCATTGCAAATGAAAATCTAATTGGAAATTGAGGGCGTTTAAATTGAATTGGCACATCTGTGGGTATTATAGGGATTCGCAGTAGTAATATATTTTCACCTCGGAATTTGTCATTTAAAATAATGGCTTCGATAACATTTTTCATTAATTTTTTTATGACTAATCGCGTGCCGTTGCACAACCGTTGTGGGTTCAAATTACGAAGCAAAGTAACCGGAGATCCAACCTTCAGATGTAAAATATGCGGTGGCATGCCTGGTAAATTCAATGAGTTTAAAAACTTTGTTGGATAATTTACAGCTTCGGTGGCATCGCAAACTGTATCATTAGATTTGTATGACACCAAGTCTCCTGGTAACAAATGTTGTATCTTGAGATTCAATTCGTTGACGTCCACATTTTTTGCTGCTAAAATTGCTCTTTCTGCCAGCCACTCATGATTTGTGTATCGTCTGTGTACATCGGGAAATATCTGGTCAATAAGAGCATCTTAAATATCAATGATTGTGCAGAAATCGGTCGGTAATTTTATGCATCCAGTTTCATCTGTAGAAACTTTTCCATCGCCGATATCTAACAATTGTTTTGAGAATGTTTCAGCGGATGGATCTTGAAGCTTTTGAACGCACAAATTTACTTTCAGTTGTACTTTTTCAACATTACGCCACAAAGACGATGATTTTAAGCACGCGTTGATCTCATCAGCGTATGTTGAACGCGGAATAACGGGAAGTGCTTGTATAAAATTACCTGAAAAGAGTAACAGAGTGCCGCCAAATAGTTTGTCATTGTTTTTTATATCTTTCAATTTCCTGTTCGACGCCTCAGTCGAATGTTTGTGTGCCATAGTGCATTCATCCCAGATAAGAATTTTACACTATTTCAGCACTGTGGCCATGGACGATTGTTTTTTTTTATGTTGCACACTGCGTCTGGGTTATTTTGAATATTTAGTGGCAGTTTAAATAATGAATGAGCTGTTCTGCCTCCATCCAATAAAGTTGCCGCAATGCCAAATGATGCAACAGCCAATGCAATGCCATTATTTGATCGTATTTCGGCGAGAATTCGCAAAATAAGGAATGTTTTGCCAGTTCCACCTGGTGCACCCCCCCCCCCCAAAAAAAAAAAGAATCCACCTTGTCCTGCCAAAACTGCGAGAATGATGCGGTCGTAAATGGTTCTTTGTTCTTCATTCATTAGTGGGACATTGCGAGCAACAATCGCTGCCATTTCTACAGTATTGTATTGTAGTTCACGATTCAGTTCAGTTCTTATTAAATCAGATGCATTTCGATTTTTTGAATGCATACCGAAATGACTGTGTGGTAAGTTGGTAATGATAATGCAAAGATCTTCAAAAGCAATCAATGCTTCATTGTACATAGCGTCACTGAATACTATCGTTAGATCGTTGCACCGTGAACGACGTTGATGCAATATATCATCAGTCATTGAATCTTTGTGATTATCCCATAATGTCTCTGCTCGGGCCGGGAAACATGTAGTCAACACTATAACGAATAGTAGACGAATTTGTTTTGCTGTACAGTTCAGTCCTACTTCAGCAAGCATACACTCCCACTGGTTGTCGTCTTCCAGCAAGCCGAGTGCAAGGCATGCATCTTTATACGTTGGAT
This sequence comes from Salticus scenicus, assembly GCA_963930645.1. NCBI lineage: Eukaryota > Metazoa > Arthropoda > Arachnida > Araneae > Salticidae > Salticus > Salticus scenicus. Next base: position 248,763,513 of record OZ005657.1, on the reverse strand, counting down.
ACTGTTGTCCATTCACCTTACGTAAATCTTGAAATGACAAAGGGCCGATGACATTAACCAATAACAGTCGAAGATAAAAGCACTCAGTCTGCCTTGGTTTGACTGTAAATACTCGTCCCAAGGTGTTTGATTTGAATAAACCGGGACATGCGTCAATCGGCGTGCCTTGCTTGCGGGGCATCCCTTTTTTTGTTGGAGCCCATGTGAAATAGCGTGGTACTTTTGAATAATGTCCGTGCAAAAGCACCAAAAGCATTCGCACGATTACACAATTCAAAAAATTCGGTGAGTGTAGTTTTTGGTGGATTTATAGCACGATCAATCGCTGTCTCGCTCGTGAAATATACGCGCTGGCCATTTTCAAGATGGACGGCTAAATGAAGAACTGCTGGATCCCGTTCATGAATTGGGAAACCAAAGATACGCCAAACAGCTTCATTGAAGCTGACGTACCGGCCAATTTGGTAAAGTGTTATTTCATCGTTGTTATTCACTGGAGGAGCATTCACATTGGTATTTTCAACTTGAAATACAGCCATATCACTGCCTTTATTCACATACTTGCAAATGTATTTGATGCTCTTCACTGAACTGCAGAACTGAACGTTAATATGAGCACCAAAAATAAATTAAAAAAACTGGCGTACAGACAATAGCAAGAAATTCAAACTTCTTCACACACCATAAATTTTAAATCAGCACAACCGGTTTCGAAAAGACGTAGCCTTCCTTCATCAGGTGCAAACACTTGCAACTGCCTTGGAGGCAAAAGCAAGACTGAAAGCAGAACAAAATCCAGAGGGGGAGGAGCAACACAAACAATCAATAGGAAGCAACATGCAGGACATGACCAATCAGAGAGGAACACACGTACATACACACCACAAAATGAGGAGGGAGGAAATGAGTAAACAATTATTATTTTTTTTTTTCAATAATATTTAACTAATAAGTAAATTTAATAAAATTTATCCATTAATTATTATTATTTTTATTTAAATTAGAATTATTTTATTATAACTAATATGATGTTATAAACATAATGAAGGAAATTATTTAATTGAATTAAACAAATTTTTCCAGGCTGTAGACAGCAAAGTGGAATCAGATTTTTCATTGACAATTTTATCACGATTAAGGTAAATAGCTAAATTTTCTAAAAAATCCAGTTCGGAAACGCGTTTGGCATGAAAGATAATTTTCGCACTCTTAAAATTAAAACTATGATCAAATTCCCAACTGTGCTTCGGAATAAAAGATTTAGAAATTTCTTGATTAACAACATACCGAGAATGTTCACGTAAACGACATTCAAGATTTCTTTTAGTTTGACCAATATAAGATAAATCACAGTTATTACAAGGGACATTATAGTTACCCCATTTTTGAAGCTCAGGAACAGGGGATTTGGTTGAAGGGAATTGGAATTTATTGGATTTTTTTTATAAATTCCAATTCCCAATTCTCGGTATGTTGTTAATCAAGAAATTTCTAAATCTTTTATTCCGAAGCACAGTTGGGAATTTGATCATAGTTTTAATTTTAAGAGTGCGAAAATTATCTTTCATGCCAAACGCGTTTCCGAACTGGATTTTTTAGAAAATTTAGCTATTTACCTTAATCGTGATAAAATTGTCAATGAAAAATCTGATTCCACTTTGCTGTCTACAGCCTGGAAAAATTTGTTTAATTCAATTAAATAATTTCCTTCATTATGTTTATAACATCATATTAGTTATAGTAAAATAATTCTAATTTAAACAAAAATAATAATAATTAATAGATATATTTTATTAAATTTACTTATTAGTTTAATATTATTGACAAAAAAAAATTATAATAATTGTTTACTCCTTTCCTCCCTCCTCATTTTGTGGTGTGTGTGTACGTGTGTTCCTCTCTGATTGGTCCTGTCCTGCATGTTGCCTCCTATTGGTTGTTTGTGTTGCTCCTCCCCCTCTGGATTTTGTCCTGCTTTCAGTATTGCTTTTGCCTCCAAGGCAGTTGCACGTGTTTGCACCTGATGAAGAAAGGCTACGTCCTTTCGAAACCGGTTCTGCTGATTTAAAATTTATGGTGTGTGAAGAAGTTTGAATTTCTTGCTATTAATATGAGCATTGAATGTTTTGCTCAGCAGAGGCGAATATGGGACCACCCAACGGTTATCAATGTCAATATCTATGTTGTTGACATAGATGACCACCATAGATGATAAGATTGTCCGCCATTATCGGGATTTCTTCGACAATATTTTGGATATCCGTCAACATTTGTGATCGTGAAATTTTTCGGAAAGCTTTTAGTACATTTTCTATCTGCACAAATAATAATGGCCTAAAAATTCATTTTTCATTTTAACATAAAATAACTCCGTCGGATATTGACGATTTTTTTAAAAGAATATACCATTTTAACTAATTTTAACATTTTAACAATATTAACGTTGAAAAAATATTTTAAACACTTACGGTTAAAAATTCTTTTTTCATTTCAACATTAAATAAATTCTGACATCGTATTTACGATTCTAAAATATTAACTTTGAAAAAATATTTTAAACACTTCGTAAGATACGGTTAAAAATTCATTTTTCATTTCAACATTAAATAAATTCTGACATCGTGTTTACGACAACTCACGCCATCTAGGTGGAAAAGTTGTTGAAAGAGTTGGTTAAAAATTAATTAAGAAAGAACTAATTAAGTTACAACTTTCATTTGTAAATCTAAACCATTCTCGAATCCACCTGAAGACACACAAAAAAATTCATTAAACTCAGTCCAGCCGTTTAGGAGGAGTTCAGAGACATACACACGCACAAAAGAAATATATATATAAAGATAAACTGAATGTGTAGTATATTACTATTATAAATGAAAGAATATACACTGGTTTTCAAATGTCAAGCAACAACCTGTTTTATTCGTTTGCGCAAAGTTCTTAGAGCAATGAAAATAAAATTTTTATGACATGGTTATTATAAGATTATCAATTGGAAGTTATATAACTTTGGCGTCAGATGTAATATTAAAACTGCTATTGACTCTTTATCTCGATTTTCTATTAAAAGTCTAAGTTTGGAAAAATGAATGATTTTAGGAAAAAAAGAAGTGGAAAAGAAAACTTAGAATGCATTTTAGTCAGGCAAACGTTCATATTCGTACAAATGTTAAATTACAACCGGTATTTCTTCTTTTATTTACTTTTTTCTGCTACCACAATGGACTTTTAACAAAGAAAAATATAAGTAACTACTTGTAAACTATGAAGACGGATTGAATAGCCCCACAAATAGCCGAGCGATTCTGTGATCGATATTGGTAGATAGAAGTGACGGGTTCGATCCCAGGTCGCGCTTTTTGACCTAGCTGTTCGGAGTTTACTGTTATTTTTCCCCAAAACCTGAGTAAACATAGACTAAGACCCTTAAATCTAATGATTGCAGCAAATAAAATTGCTATGTTTGTATAATATGGGAGTCATAACATGATACCTATGTACATTTTCGGTTTAATAATTCGTTTTATTACACTCTATGAAGTATTTAATAAAAATCTACTGAAAATTTTCTTATAATTTCTGAAAATTTTCTTATGAAACGTAATATAATAAATATATACTTTGTATTCTATTAGGATTTATTATATGAAATGAACAAGTACTATTTTAATGTATGAAATAAAACTATTTATTTGTTAGATATAAACAATTATTTAACAAAAATATGTATTCTGGATTGGATAACTTCGCCTTTATATGGAATTACTGCTTTAATGCTCAATGGCATAATATTTTACAGTTTTTTAACATGAAACTCAGCAATTGCACTGTGCCAAATATGATAAATATTTTTTTCTAGTTCTTGCGAAGTTGTATGCTACAAATTTCTAATCCATACCCTCTTATATAGACTAAACATTTTCGAGCGGATTGAGATTAGGACAATTTTCAGGTCTAATAAAGAAGAAAACCTGCGATATTCTTTGTGGGATTTAATTTTAAGAAAATAAGTTATAATAACTTACAAAGTTATAGATGATTATGAGAATGTATAAGTAATTTTAACAACTTGAATCAAATAAATGAACCACAGGCGCCATGTAAGAAGTTTCATTATAATCTTGAAATGCAGATAATGGAAGAGTCTGAAATACCTCCAAATTAGTCAGTCAGGTATCAATTTTTTAATGGCCAAGTTTTATTTCGGGTTAAATTATCCCTTGAACATGAAAATTTGCCATACTCACAAAAAATTATGCATTTTCGTATCGTAATGTACAGGGAATATGTTATTGTTTTAAAAGCGCGATTTTCATTAAGTCAGTCACATTTTCGTGATCATATCTGCTTGTTTCCGTCAGTTCGAAATAAATTAAACTTGACTCATCAGAGAGACCACTTCAACCCAACAATTAACCCAATCATATTTTAAATTTTTTAACCCTTTAAAGTCTTGGTTTTCTAATTCTTTTAGTTAAAAATGGGTTTTTTCCAGATTTTCTGGCAATTAAACCTGCTTTGTTTAATTGTTATTGCACTGTATTTAGATAAATTATGTTACTTTTTCTGAATCGTTTCTATGTTCTAAATTTAATACAAACTGATTTTTTAAGCACTGGTTTTTTAACTTGCGGTCATCTTGACTGGATGAGTAACGTGGCCGCCTAAGGATAAATGTGCAGTTTAAACAACCAAAAAATGTTATGTCTTGCTAAAAACCAGATCACTAATATTTTGTTAACATTTTATCATTTTAACATCCCACGTATTAAAGTATTTTTTTGATTTTCGCTTTAAAATTAATATTTTTTGTGGCATCATTAATTGCCATATTCTTGCCATTTTTTAAATAATTTCTAAAATTACAATTTTCCGAACAATTGCATCTTGTTTTTAACACATGGCTCAATCCTAAATTGCACGTGGAACACAACGTAATAAAATCTGTTCAAAATATTACTTTTGAAAGAATAAAATTAGAGATTACAGAAAGAAAAATGGAAAATATCCAATTTCGGCTTTTTTTTTTTTTTTTTTTTTTTTTTTTTTTTTTGGGGGGGGGGGGGGGGGGCGCTTAGTGTATATACATTTTTTTTAATATCTTGTGCTCTTTGTGAAAAATGTCAATGATTTCATTAATTTCCTACTTCTAATCATAGTCACTATAAATTGGAAACTAAATTTGTAAATTTACACATGATTTTTTTTGTTTATAATTATATAAAAATGTATTTTTAAATTCCTGGTTAGTATTTTACTAATTGGTACACTCTTATTAAAAAAAAAAATCTTAATTTAATATATACTTTCTCTTCAACTAATAATTTTATTTAATTAAAATTTACTTGAAATAAAAAAAGAAAAGAAAAAGGACCTTACTGGGAATCGAACGCCTCATCTTCCTTTCTCAATATAAACACTCTACCACTGAGCCACACTCTCTCGTTATTTGCTTTTATTTCGTTGGTTTTCATAGAAAGTGCTGAAACTTCTAGGGTTATAGCTTGTCTCATGGGGGGTTGTTTTACAAAGTTTGCACTCCCCCATTTTTTCGACCTTGCTATTTAGTTTAAGATTGGCTTGGTTTAATAGGAATTTTACTGATTCAAACTTCCCTTTTAAAGAAAATTTTTATACAGCAGATTGAACTTAATTCTAGGCATGTCGATGTATTATGAGATACTCTCAAAGAATTAAAAAGAAACTTACTTCAGAAATGTTCACCAGGTGGTGCACAATTGTAACGACCCACACAGGATTAAGAATTAATAAATGTTCAAACATTTAGTAATTTGCACACTTAATCATTTTTTTAATACTTTACGTTTTCAATGCAAAACATGACCTTGTGAACATTTTTGAAGTACTTTTTTAATTCCTTTAGCGCATTTGTTGAAATTTCCCTTAGCAAAATTTGGTGGATAATCACATTTCTATTTTAATTCAATGATTGTGCTTATACTGCTTATAATACTGTTAAGAAATTTGATAATAACTACTCTGTATGTTTATGATTGTTAAACAGAGTTAAAATATGTATGTTTAGTCCTTAACTGTCCTAACAAAATATGGCACATATATTCTTCTTGGAAGAATGATACAGAAGGAGATGGCATACGACGCATCAGAATGGAGATTAAATGGAGTTAACTTTTGCATATTAAAAATGGCTGCCGCAATAGCAATGCTACCAAAGGAGCTATTTTGAATTTACCAAAATATTAGCTCGTGCTGTGTTGATTAATAGGTTCTGCGGTTACGATTTTGGTTTCTATTTTCCGGACATGTCATCATCTCTTATACTATCGCTCCCACATATACTCAGGGAATATTCATAATATATGAAAAACTAAGTAATTGTATTAATAACTTTATAATTTTGACAAACTAATTCTAACCCCATTTTTAACATATATCATATATTAGATGTAGTAATAAGTTGTAAAGTGATTTTTGTGGGACACTTAATAAGCTTACTTATCAGTACACCACGTTTGTATAATATGATAGGAGCTAGTTCAAAGTTGTCAAACTTATGTAGAAATTGGAAAAAAAGCTAAAATAAATTTGATATTTCAAATGTGAGAAATGTTATACCATAAGTGTTCTGTTTATTACTACATTCGTAACGAGCATCTCCAAGAAAAAAAGTGCTGCAAAAGTATGTCTAAGAATCTGTTTTGTTCCCTGTGAGATAGTCGTATCGAAAATCACATACGAATTTTTGTTTCGATGTTTTAAAGATGGCGATTTTTATGTTACTGATCGAGAATGTATGAGGCGCTTCAATAAAGGTTAGGCATGGGAATTTACAAGCATTGCTCAATGAAGATGCATATTAAACGCAAAAAGGGGTTACCAAACAATTAGGAGTATCTGAAAAACGATTTTTAATCGTTTATACGAAATGGGGAAGATTCAGAAGGCAGGAAGATGAGTGTCACATGAATTGAATATTGAGTCAGAGGAACAAGATTGAGCATATCTTGAAGTGCTCGAATTTGCTAGATACAGAAAATCTTTATTCTAGAAAATCTTGACGGGAGAAGAAAATATATATGTTATAACAATCTGAAGCGCAAAAAAAAAAAAAGGTGAATTCCAGCAAAAAATAATAGCCACGCCGGAACGAGCCATTAACTGCAAAAAAGGTATCCTATGCATCTGGTAGAATGTGATGAGCGTGTTCTATTATGAATTATTTGAGCCCAGAGTAAGTGTAAGTGCCGAACTTTATAAACACAAATTCCTTCGGATAAACCGGTACATCAATCTAAAACGTCTCTTTACTAGCAAATGTTTGTGTTACGTAAAATTGCTCCATGATAATGCATGACTTCCGCTAAGCAAGCGGTCAAAGCCACGTCAGTAACACGTTATTTGTATATTTTGGAACTCCCGGAAGCCTTGCCTTAACCCCATCGTACTATTGTTCGTTTCGGACGATGCACGTTGCCTTGTTTTCTGTGCACTTCCGGACAGTGTACGATGTACCAAAATAGGTTGACGCCTTCATCGCGTCCGATGACTAATGGTTCTAAACTGCTTGCATCTGTCAACTGCCCGTGTTTGATTATAATGGAGATTATTATGGTGTATAAAAGTTCTTATTCTTAGTTCTCAATTACGTAGTAATAATTTTCTGAAACACGTTTTACACATATTTACTGCATCCAGTTTTTATGCGTTTTTATAAAATTATTAAAAAAAAAAAAAAAAAAAAAAAAAAAAAACTCTTTTTGTTTTTAAACTTTTGGGTTAAACCCTGAATGTTATTATTTCACTTTTTGAAATGCTTTTCTAGTCTTTTGAAATTTGTTGAGCTGATCGAGAATCACCTATCGATTTATGAAACTTAAAGTACCTAAACTATTTCTTGAAATTAATATTAATGGTTTTCTTTTCAAAAAAAAAAAATATATATATATATATATATATATATACAGTCGGTAACAAAAGTGTCCGAACACTAGCAAAAATTCCTATGTAAAAAAAGTACACTTCATACGGTTTTGTTAAATAAATCCTTGTCGAATCATGTTCTTAGTCAGTCTAAGAACATGATTCGACAAGGATTTATTTAACAAAACAGTATTAAGTGTACTTTTTTTACTTAGGAATTTTTGCTAGTGTTCGGACATTTTTGTTACCGACTGTATATCCAAAATATAAATTAAACATTTCGCATCAAATTGTTTAAATGAAATACACCGATTTGAAAACTTAATTTAATATCCAATTCAACTTTGTAGATAATAATCAATATAAATCAGAACACCTGCATTATTCAATCGCAAATGAAGTATAAACTTCCTTTTTTATGTATTTTAGCTTTGTTTAACATTAATGGATACAGTGAGTTGAATTTCTGCTATTATAATGATCACTTTATTATATCAAACATCTTTACATGATGGGTGAATGTTGAAAAGCATTCACACATCTTACCTATAATCATTAACCGCAATATTATGGAGATAACTCGTAGATGGATCCTCTCTGCCTCTTATGTAGATACATAATAAACAATCATTCAATAGCCAATATTCGATTCAGTTCGATAGCATTGAACTTCGTTCGCAATGCTCTCGTCCTAGTTGGGCGATTCTCAGAATGTGAGAACATTAACGTTAACAAGCAATGCATTAAATATGCTTTATTTGGAGAAAACAACTAATTATTTAGAAATAAATTACACTATATGTCTTTATACGTTTAAAGATATCAGATCATTAGATATCGGATCATTGTTATTTAATATTTACTGAAAAATATCATCACCATTTGAGTAGCATGATTCAGACCATTGAAGTTTCTTATTTCAGAAAAGTGTATTTATTGAAAAGAAATTTTACAAAAACACATGCAAATGTTTAAATGCATTTTAGAAATTATTTTAAAGAAAGATAAGAGTGTGTTTAGATTATTTATTTACTTAATATAGTTTGTGTTAAAATAGCATTGTTTAGCTCGTTACATTTGGACATAACAAAATGTAAAATACTTTCTTCTGTACAAGTTATGTTTATTTTGAAAAATATTAAACCAGTATTAGTTTCTGATGAAAAAAATTATCAGGCAATAATCATTTACCTGTGCCTACTCATTGTTTTCTGTTAAAATCACCTGAAAATAAGTTATAACTTTATCTGGTGTTACATTGTGAACCAGTTAACGTCTTGGATGTCCAAAATGTACCCTTTTAGTCAAAAATAATAAAATTTTTAGATATTTATACAAATTTTTCACAATAAATTGTACCAATTCTTGTCTTTAAATAGAATTAGAATTCCAGTGAAAGAAATTCAAGTCAATAAGAATAACATTTATATTTATTATTAAAGTTTAAAGTTATGGTGTGTGTTTTGCGCCCACCTTTTGAGAACTGCCCTAGTGTCTATGAATTGCAGATTATACTTTAATGTACAGGTGTGACTTCTGGGAATAAAGCGACAAGAAGTACGAAAATAGATAGATTGATATATGCTTAACGTTTAAAAAATCGACAAATCTGATGCAAATTGCTTGTTTAAAATTTCCAGTCATCGTAGGACAGATTTTGCGTTTTTGATTAGTTTAAAACATGCTTCAGTAAACGAAAAAAAAAAAAAAAATTAATTAAAATCAAACACAGCTTGCCGATTAAAAATAACAAGCAAAAAAACTTTGAATAAACACCATAAAATGCAAAAGAAAAAAAAAGACAACAATTGTTTCGAATCGAAAGAAATCACGACCCTTTGTCAAGAGTTTTTGCGGGTTGCCATTTTCTTCTGCAGCACTCGTGCCGAATTTGTTCGCATTTTTTTTAAAATCTCCAAAATATTTCATTTGTAGTATTTAATGCTTAAAAAGTAGGTTCGAGTAGGGTTTTTTTTTTTTTTTTTTTTTTTTCGAGTAATACTTTGATTTAATGTCATTTAATTAACTATAACAAATGTTTTTGGTTAGCTTGTACGAAATTAGAAATAATAATAATAATTAAAAAAAAAAAACTTTGATTGTTTACGGTAGTTGAAAAAAAAACTGTTTTATGCATGTATTAAAAAATTTCACGGGGTAAAAAATAATAATACATGAACATTAAA
>OZ005657.1:248713425-248748425 GCA_963930645.1 Salticus scenicus | reverse complement strand
TTTTATTAAAAAAATTCACCTTCGAAGTTTAATCAAATAGTTTGGAGATGAGATATTTGGTTTATAAAACTATGTAAAAAATAAAAACAATATTGTGGAAGCCGAAGTCAAAATACACTCCTTGGATAACGGATAAAACGTATGTGTATTAAACAATACAAATATGTTTTAAAATGTTATTAATACTCTGGATGTTTGAAGATATATATTTTGAATCAAAAACGGATATCACGGTATGAATATTTAATTTGTATAAATCGCATAAATAAAATTTAAGAAAGTAGTATTAAATCGATGCTGTATAATAAAGTCAGAAATTTTAATAACTTTATGAAATGTGAACTATATTGGGTATAAAAAAATCTGTTTTACATTTGTAAAGTTTCATACAAAATTTCTTAATTTTCAAATTTATTTTACACAATACTTTTAAATGAACAAAAATGCAAAATACTTTCCTGAATAGTACGATTAGTAATAAAGATAATGTTGCGAAAATTCGAATATAGCACCATGGGTAAGGCGTCACAGTTAAAAAATTAAATTTTTATTTTTGTTCAGAGCTACAAGTATTTTAGCTGAGTGATAAAACATATGTTAGAATGTCTCTAAATAAATGTGATTATTTAATCAATTAAATTAGTTTAAATATGTTTTAGAAGTAGCCTAATTCACTCAAAATATGTATTTAGGTCATTTAAAAGTATTCAATTCCTATAACCTTGGGTCATAATAAAGTTCATTGGCATAAATGTTGCAAGTACATAAGCTTGGAACACCGTTTAAAATATCCAGAAAAAAATGTACTTATATATATTAAAAATTTGTTCTTTTTTTATTATAAAATCAATAACCAAATCAACTTCTATTGATTTAGCTTAAAAATTTCTTTTATAAAATACAAATATACGTAATCAAGTTAAATTAAAATCTAGACCTTATTTACAAAGAAACTGACTTGCGAGGTTTTTATTAGTTTAGCTTTATTGCTTCTCATTTCTTTAATTGATTGCCATATTTTATTGCCACTATTATTTTTTTTCATAGTTTTTACAATTTAATTTCAAATCATATTAAAAGGAGAAAGTTTATTTATTTATTTTTCTTTTTGTTAATAAAAACTATTGTAAAAAATGAATTCGTATAAATTATTAATTTATTATAACGAAATGTATTACACTTATAATATTGTAAATTTTGTTACTCTACTTACCTAAAATTATCGATAATTGAAAAAAAAAATTTATATATATAGTGAATTTCGAAATTAATACATTTTTAAGCTTTAGATTTAACCGAACGAAAAATTTAAACACTTTCATTTATTAATTTCTGAGCGTATAACGAAGAATGTACAGATTGCGCTACTTTTGTAATTTATTGTGATTTAATGTACTAGGTATCTCATAAAATTAACATAGTTATATATATATATATATATATATATATATATATATTATAAAACGGTGCATATCGAAAGAATAATACTTTATTTATAATACAGGTGTTACTGAAATTATCCCCTGTCTCACCAAAGGCTTAATTCAGGATAGCAAATTTAACTTTCAAAACTGTTTCTAGAAACATCATTGCGGTTTGGAACCTTTTAAATTAACTAATCCAAAGTGCACTTATTTAAAAGTATTTTATTAAAAAAATAAATTAAGCGACTATTAAAATTATGAAAAAACAGAAAGGGTTAAGATTTTAACAAATTATCTCAAGGATCTCGAGGTTTTTTTTTTTTTTTTTTGGTAATATAAAAAGATTTCCATTACAAGCCCATAACTTTTCGGAAGTAACAACATGTTCGGTTTAATATTTATTAATGCAGGAAAAATGATTCCTAAAAATAACATTGTAATAAAACTAAATTAATTTCTCAACAAGTCATTGAATTTTTCAAAATTGAATTTTTTTTTCTTTCTTTTACGAGTATAGTATATACTAGTATGTATTTACTAATTTAGAGAATTACTATTTCGCTTATATATAAATCAGTGTTTTATGTAACAATTTAATTCAAGTATGACTATGTATTAAAATTTGAAAATCAAAATTGAGCTTTTAGAATTAAACAAGCACATACACACACACACACGCACATGCACACACACACACGCAGATGCACACACACACACGCACATATATATATAAACCGGGTGTCCCATAAGTCTGTAGACATTTTAAAAATTCATAAAAAATGAAGAAATTGGAAGATTTGAACGTAGTTTGCGAAAACGTTACACTGTTAAAAATGAACTGCCCAAAAAATGAGTAAATGGACATACTCATTTCGGAATAATTAATTTTGTTTCAAAAAGGAAAACATGCTTGTCTCATTTATGAAATATTGCATGTTTTCGAAATAACATCTGTGCACTTCATAGGTTTTTATGAATATGCTTAACTAAAAGATGTTTTTCAATAGAATTTCTACAAATTTGAACAGGAAAAAAATCAAACACAAAACTTATTCCCTCAACCCTCTAGAACTATATTTCGTGGCGTTTTCATACTGGTTTGCGGAAGAATACACGTATGAGAATCTATGTTTGGGATATTGGGATTCACGACGGTCGATGCCAATTTTTGAGCCATGACAATATACTCAATAATGAGTACATGAGATTTTTAAATTTTATAATATTTTTTTCGGAGGTATTTTACGTATGTGACATACAGAATTTTACTCATATTTGAGTATATATGCTCCTTTTTATTTCAGTGTACTCTCATAAAGGTATTTTTTTTTTTTTGGGGGGGGGGGAGGGGTTAAAGAAAGAAAATAATAGTTAATATGTTCTTTGATAGAGGGCGCTGTACGTTACCGAATCACAAATTTCCATAAAAAACAATTATATTTTTTCCATGCAAATGTTTACAGGTATATAAATGCTATTCTATGTGTTCGTATATCATCACAAATTACAGTTTATAAACGAGTTACAACTCCGTTAATTACAGCTTCAGTCGGCGGTTTTTAGCTCAGTAAAAACACGTTCACCAATAATGCTTTATCCACCAAGTCAGCATCGCAATTAAAATCTTATGTATGCAGAACTGGAATCAAAATGAAAAATAAGCTGTGTTAATCATAAAACAGTGCAATTTATAGGACACTTATTCGCATATTTCCCGTTAAAGTTCAGTGATGCACCTTCTATCGACGAAAATTGTAACTATATTTTTTCTTTACAGAAAAATAAAAAAAATAAATAATCGGAATAACCTTTTCGCAAACCGCGTTCAATTTTACCAATTCCGTCAATTTTTATGAATTTTTAAAATGTCTACAGACTTATGGGACACCCGGTATATATATATATATATATATATATGTACATGCTTGTTGAAGTATGATGTTGAACTAAAAATTTAATCTTATTCTAACAAATCAAAAACCAAAAGAAATGAGACTAGCATAAATTTTCTCCATTGTACATCAGACAAATTAAATATTTTACATGCCTGGAGAAAAAATACAGGTCGATTTAATAAGTAAAAAAAAAAAAAAAAGTTATAAAAACTCTGTCTGTGTACATATTGAAATATACATATTGTTTTTGAAAACTATATTCAAATTGCGCTATAGAGTTCAATTAAGGAATTAATTACGCATTAAATAATTTTTCTGATTAATATTAAAGTAATTGACATAGAATATATACTTTTAACGACTATTTTAATTTAATAAGTATTAAACATAAATGTGTTTAAGAAATGTATGAAAAGTTATATTTCTTTAAAAGTGAATTTAATGATAAATAAATATGATAATACACTGTTAAATATAAAATTTAACATTACATGAATAAACGGTGCCATTTGAGGTCAATTTAGTTGAAACCAGTACCTTTAGAATGTTAATGCTGAGTTTCAGTTTCATTAATGCTATTTTACTTGTAAACGGAACTAAAATGATAACATTTTGCGTCAAGTTCAAAAACAACATTCATTACATCTAAATTAGCTTAAATTCACATGTATTTTTAACGGGGGTATGCTAAGCTCTTTTTTTAATGTATAATTACACTTGTGTGTAAAAAAATTCTGAAAATTACACTATTTTTTTAAATTATTATTTTCTAAGAATACGACCACTTTCGATAATTTATGGAGAGTTTAACTACCGATACTAATAAAATATATATATATATATAATAAAGAAAGGTTCATTATGCAATTATTTAAAATTTTATTTAAGAGTTACTGGGACCAAAATGGCACCATCTGGCTATACTCCGATTCTATATATTATATTTTTGTTTGATCGAAGAGAGATATTGCTTTGGATTTGTGTCCCTTTTAAATGTAATAGGAATAGTATATCATAGTGTACTTTTTTTTCTGCTTCAGTAAAAGCTCATTATCTTACGCGGAAGTGGTCTAAGTTGTTTTGCTAATTTTGCAACATTCAGCGAAATAAATTTCTTTATCATGACCACAAGTGGAAGAAATTAAAAATACTATAATTCTTTTAAAATAATTGGTATAGGCACAGATGTAAATGTTTTAGCAGTAGCACGAGAATAAAATAATCTTAAAGCAGTTTAAGTATATATAATGTGTTTTAACTTTTCTTTAAAAATTTCTAATACACACCGAACGTCAACACTCAGGTTTTGATTTCACGAGATATCAAACCGTTTAAATAAAAAAATAGAAAAATTTGTTTGTTTTTTGCAATTTAAAAAGAAGTTTTGTATACAACAGCATCTTACAATCGTGGTCATAAAAATATCTTTACAAAGCAGAGATGCTTGATGTGTGCAGAGTTTTGGGCTGTTTCAATATACTTTCACATGACATGCATTAAATATACTTTCTTACCCCTCTCCATATAAAATAGTTATAATTTCATTATTTTTATTACTGCTTCTTATCGAAATTCCATTCAAATACGAATTTCATAGAAATACATTTGTACAAGAAGTAATCTTTCCACTGTTGTATAAAATGTACAGTACTTGTCCAAGGGAATAAAAAAATGATGTAAATGGGTGAAAAGATGATGATGATAAACATTTCAATCATTTTCATAATAATTAAGCAGCAACTATTTTTTGTTGCCTTTAATTCGTAAATAAAATGAACCGTTCATAAAGTGTCACAAATTCATATCTAAAAACCAAATGTAACATAGAAACGATACCAATTTTTTGAACTGTAATAAAAAGGTATTGTAATACTGTGAATAAAACAAAGCATTTTTTAATGCTTTCCGTATTTATATTCAGGGAATAACATAATTTTATTTCACAAAAGTAGAGATTTTTCACACTTCAGTACCTTCTAATCCTTCTTCGGTATATCCTTCATCAACAGGGAAGTTGGTCTTAGGTGGAAGAGTATAATGTCCAGAAGAATTAGTAATCATTAGTGGATATCTTCTGTATCCATCATCATGAGTAGGACTTCCGCAAGATTCTTCTCTGTTTGAATCATAATCATGAACATTTCTCAAGGTTTGGACTCGGTCATTTTGAGGTATATATCTATCGCCAACACCATAGTTGGGAAGTTGGTGAACGCCAGCTGACTGCAGAGAATAATTGTACGTATCGTCATCTTTCCCATAACATGGATTCAGGTAGATTTCAGAGTAGACGTTGTTTCTAACGAGCGAAGAACCATCATATTTCAGGGCATTATTTTTCTCATGAGGCCAATTATCCATGGAGGACCCATATCCACTAAGAAGGTTGGGGTTGTCAGAATCAAGATGATTGCAACTGAGGGTTGACAAGGATAATGACGGTCCATTAGTCATATCAGGAATTTTACTGACAAGATCCGGCGTTAATTGATCGGATCCGTAGCCACTGCTGCCTGTTTCATGGCGAGGTTGTTTATCGGTAACTTTGTGATCTTTATCCTCACGCACATCACTCATTTCTACAGTGTCTTTTTTCTGAGTTGGGGCACATTGATGATCATTCTTTCTGTTTAATTTGAATCCAACTGGGAAAGAAACGGGGTGATAAACAAGTAAGCAAATTATAGCTACAGACAGCAAAATAACAAATAGAATCCCAAAAAGAAGCAGCATAATTTGAGAATTATTCCAAGAACCTGACAAATGATTGGGACTTAGAACAGTTAATGTAAAATTTGCTGAAATAGTTCCTGCTTTATTTTCTGCAACACAGGAATATACGTCATTGTCACTTTCTAATGTATTGTAAATTGTTAAAACACTTGCCTGGTGGGAAATGGTAAATTCTTCATCTATGTTATATTTCATTTTAAGTTCTGTAGAAATGCTAAGGTTCTTTAAACTTTTACCAGCTACTTCCCAGTAAACAAATGCTTTGGGAATAGAACTGACTTTGCAACTAATGGACGCGTTGTGACCTGCAGTCACTTCTGTTACCTTAGGGACGTTCAAAATTTTAGGGATGCATGCAAAATCATCTAACGATAAAACCTCCCAAGTAAATCCCTTAAGATATTCAGGACTTTCGCAATAAGGAGGAACGCTTAATGGTATATTATGATCTATCATATAAGTTCTTATTTTTCTGACTTTACAGTCACAGTGCCAAGGATTATTATGCAAATGAAGACCAAATAACTGCGTAACTGATTGAAACATATCAAAGGATAGTGTCTTAAGCCTATTACCTTCCAACTCTAAAACAACAAGTTTCTCTAAGCCATTTAAAGCTCCTGGTTGTATTTCATTTATATGACAGTTACTAAGACCAATGAAAGTTATATGAGACAAAGATGAGAATGTATCGTTTTCAATGGTTGTTATAGGGTTGTGCGCTAGTTGTAAACGTCTCAGATTAGAAACCAAACTAAGTGCATTGGAAGGGATCTTCGACAGTTTATTCCGACTTAAATCTAGTTCTATCAAGTTACTTAACTGAAAAAATGCATCAGACGCGATTTGAGTTATCCCACATTCACTCATATAAATTTTTTGGAGATTTACAAGACCTTTCTCTTGAAATGCTTTACTTGAGATCTCAACGAAACTATTCCGGCTTAAATCTATAACTTGCGTTCCAAGATTAAGACCTTCAGGTACTACGCTGAGTCCTTTGCTGTCACATTCTACCGTTTCCTTGCCATGTTTCCATTTACAGGAACATATATTTGGACAAGAAAAAGAGCATTTAATACAAGCAAATCCTATTAAAATCAATGGGAGGAGTACATAACATAAATGCATCTTGCTGTAATACCGTTCTTTAGAAAAATGTGAGAGCCTGTGAGTGTTCGAAAAGATTGCAGTTTTCTTCAATCGATGAAAACTTCATAGAATATGTAATGTTTTGCAATGAGAAAGTCTCTGATTTTAAAAGAAACCTAAAAAAGAAAAAATATATCTTTTAGCGTGAATATACATACAAATATCCAATTACATTTATAAATTAATGCAAATTTAAAACTGGTTTACACAGATTAAATCAGAAAAAATAAATTAACTAAAGCAAATTCACGATTAAATAGAAAAAAAAATCCTATGAAATAGCTGTTCACTATACTGTTAAAAAAAAAATAAATAAATAAATAAAAAATCTTGCATTTTAGCAGAAAAATGCTTTCAAGTAGTTACAACCAATATTTTGGCGCAACGTTTTACTATTTTAGTGGCGCCAATTCAGTAGATACGTATACCGTTGAAATGGCGAAATTTAGCACTAGAATATTGGTTGCAGTTAAAAATGCCTATTTAACACCATTCTTTAGGTGAAACCTTGAGCTATTAATTTTAATAGTGTAGTTTATCCAATTACATAAACTAATGTTTAACCGAAATAACTATTTCTAAAGTCATCAATATTGAACTTTTAGTTAGAGACAAATAAAAAATCAAAGCTTTGAAAATATGAAATTTATATATAAAAAGAAATTATATACTGAAATTAATAAAATAAATTAATTGTTTTTCTATTTAAAAGTCATTTCATTTTACTATTTTTCCTTTTACTATTTTTTTACTATTTCAAAGTCAATTCATTACTATTTCAAAGCATTAAAATAGCAGGTTTACAAATGCTGAAAAATTACTTTTCTGTAATAAAATTTTATAAATATAAAAAAGAAAAATAGGCACATTCAGTTAAAAAATTTCTCTTTCTATTCAAAATGACAAAGACTACTAAAACTACTTAATTAAAACTACTTATATTAAACTACTTAAAACTGATTTAAAAAAAAAAAAAAAATGTATAATCTGCTTTTATGCAAAAAAGTTACAAAAACATGATTTATTTTCTTTTATTTTCTTTTTTTTTTTTTTTTTAAGAGAAATCTACTGTCAAACACAAGTGCTGCATAAAAGTTATGATGTACGAGCAGGTACATTTTATCTTTTATTATTGCTTACCTGTTATCATTTGATAAAAGGGGGTGCTATGTTATTTTGACTGCAGATTAAATAAGAATATGAAAATAGCATCATAATATTAGGATGAAATAATTGGAGAAATTTGACATTTGAGAACACATAACTTTATAGATTTGACACCAGCGAATATTAAAATTGAAATACTACATGCGTAAATTACTTTAAATATATATATAAGGTTGTTCAAACAAATTCCATGTAAATTTGTAAAAAAAAAAAAAAAAAAAAAAAAAAAAAGCCTTTTTTTTTTTTTTTTTTTTTTTTAAATGAGGATCTAAACTAAACTCTTTTTTTTTATGATGGTAAATAAATGCTTTAATATATCCAATGAAAAAATAAATAGTACTTTTACTAATTTTTGATCCCCTCCCTCTCATTAAAAAAAAAATCCCTCTCGTGCTTTTAAACTTTTCGCTAATTTAAAAAACTGAACTATTATTAATTATAGTAAAAATTTAAATGTAAAGTAAACTACAAATATACCTTTTAGCTCACAAAAATATATATGTATGGCACTTTCTCCTCATCCCCCAAATTTGCAAAAAATTCTTTAGACTTTTTTTTTTTTTTTTTTTTTTTTTTTAATTACATTTATCGAAATGCAGTAAATACGCTATATGTCCCCCCCCCCCAAAAAAAAGTACCACTTTCTTTAATCTACATATCTATATGTATAGATAGATAAATAGACAGATAGTTAAATAGAATATCGTAAAAAAATATTGCTGATTGACATTTATTTTGTACACTTGCTGAAATGTGGAAATATTTCACTGGTTATTCAAAAATAATAATAATAATAATAAATAAAAAAAAATAAATACACACCCCTAAAATACACAATTTTCTTCATCAAACTATTTCTCCGCTATTCAGAAAAAAAAAAAAAAAATCTATACCTAATTCCTGAAATATATGGTAATTTCGCAATGAATTAAACTTTTTCTTTTTTCTTTTTGTATGTGTGTCACATTTCCAAGATGCAGAATTATTTAAACGCAGTTTAACTTATTTTTATTTTATTTCCAAGTAACCGCAGAAATACACTGTGTAATCCCTTTTTTACCGCTAATAGACAGATAAGATCTATTCAACGCTAATTCTCGAGATACCTGATTATTTCTCCAGAAATCAACAAAATTACTGCTGTATTGGTATCGAATTTTGAAGTCATATTTTCTCAGCTTGTTTTTGAAATATCGGGTCATTTCGCAGCAGTTTAATTTACATTTTTTTCACTTGCTAAAATCAGCACTTATCACATTTAATTAGTAAAGTTTATACTTTATTAATATTTTTACTTTACCCCTACTAATATTGTAGGGGAATAAAAAATGTGTTGAATTGTTTTAAGTTGCCACAATATTTTATATAGTAGCCACATATTGAGTAGATATTTTCAAATCTGTGGTACAGACTTAAAACCTTTTAAAAATTAATGTCCCCACCAGTGGCTGAGCGATTATGTGCTAAAAGCTTGTAGACGAGAAATTTCTGGTTCAATCCCAGGTTCGTGCTTATCGACGTAGTCGTTCGGCGTTTTCCGTGATTTTCTCCAAAACTCTCGTAAATAAGAGTTAGGATCTTTAGAAAAACACTCACGGTGAGCACACCGCCTAAAGCCTGTGACCTTTGGGAAGTCAATCAGTATTAACCACCCCCCTCCTCACAAAACCCCCACAAAACTAAAAAATTAATGGACTTTTTTTTTTTTTTTTTTTAATTAAAATAAATTGTTAATACTACTTTTTTGTTAATATATTTTTCATTTTTCAGGTGAGAGAAAAACCAATGACAAGCTCTAAAAATTGCAATGGACACGATACATTGATGTGGGATCAAAACGATAATGTAAATGAATCAATGAATCAGTTAAGTTCTTCATTATAGACAACCCTACACTAAAGCTAGCTTCGGTTGACAGAGATGAGCGTTCAAGTTATTTTCAAGCATTAATTTAAGATGTAACTAATTACTCATCTATTTCTTAATAGCATTTGTTACTTTTGTTTATTTATTTATTTATTTATTTTTTTTTATAGTAAATAATCTGAGAAAGCTTCATAGCGTAATTTTTATTTTAATGCAGGAGAAAAGTATTTTGTTAATATAAAATGTTACTGCATCTTTTTTCAATAAAAATTTAGAAATTTCCAGGATCTCATGTACACTTTTAAAGTACACATTTTTATTGTACATATTTAATTTGCATCAAACATTGAATAAAGTTTGAAAACAAAATGTATTCTTATTGGTTTAGTTTCTTTGCTGCTCTATTTATTTATTTATTTATTTATTTATTTTTATTTATTTATTTATTTATTTATTTATTTTTAGTTTGGTAATACTCTACTATAAATTTCAGTTACTTTTGTTATAGGAAATTAAGTTTTTCAGATGTAACCTGTGAATGCTTTATCTTTTACCATCCCTGAATCACATGACCAGTTTCACATTTCTTTACTTAAAATTTACTAGGAAAAGTAAATAAGACACAGGTTTCATGCAACTGATAATTAAAAATTTTTCCGAAAAAGCATGCTTTATGTAATTTATATACAGAACTGTTTCTTTTGTACGCTGAATTAACCATTATCATTTTTGTGCTTCTGAAGTTGCTTTAAATTAATGGTAGAATAAAGCTTTTTGATAATACTAATACATTTAAATTTTTAAAATTAAAATTTTTAATTTTAAAACTTTATTTAAATATATAAATTAAGCATTACAGATTTTTTACAACTTGCAATAAAGTGTACATAAAGCTGGTGATGCACATAAACTGATAGACAGTAGTTGTTTCGCATCGAAAAAATTAAGCATTACCCTTCATGAAGGAAAAATGTAGTCGCTATAAGCAGTACGAAAGAAAATGTAATAAAGTGAACTCCTCGTCAACACGAATTGCATAACCCTGTAAAACGGGTAGTCTCTTCTCTCTCTTAAAAACTAAGACAAAAGGCCTTTCGATAGTGACATGAAATTCTAATTTAAAAGAAATTTACAGAAATTAAATAAACATTGTGATACAATGAACCTATTATTCAACAGCATCATAAGAATTTATATTAGCAGCAATCTATCATTTCTAGTACCAGAAATGGGAACGTAGAGAAAATCTTCAAATCGACCGTAAAGAAATTAATGATTTATACCAGAAAAGCATCGAAAATTACTGTTGAAAGCTTAATATCGAAATAGATTAACAAAAATATTTTAGCAAAATATGGGCGAGAAATTTGTCGTCCATATGAGTCATATAGGCGACATTTGTTAGTAACTGGGAAACAACTGTCGCTTTGTCACCATGCCTGCACGAATCTTAATTATAATTAAACATCATTAATTATTGCATAAAAAGTTGGATATATATATTTTTTTTTTTTTTTTTTTTTTTTTTTTACAAATTATTATGTATGTTTTAAAGCTCCTGCCTACTGTCGGAGGTGATTTTTTTAATAATTAAAGAATTGCCTATTTATGTGCATTACACAATAGAATATAGTTAAAAACAGTGAATAACATTAAAAAAATATGAATGCTTTGATATTTAGGCTCAAAATATACATAAATTAAAAAAAAAAAAAAAAAAAAAAAAAACCTGCACTTTTTCAAAACTTTATAGGTCAAATTTAAATAAAGGTATTTTTATTGTGTAAATTTTATTTCGACTATTAAAACGTCCTTAAGGGTGTGAACTATTCTCAAAACTATAACCATGTTATTTAATATTTTAGAGAAGATAATATTTCACATGCTGAAAAAATCATGAATATACATGACAGTTCATAACTTCTATCGACAAAAGGACCAAAAAAGAAAAAAAAAATAGCTAGATTCATTGAAATAGTTCAATCCGTTAAACAAGTCCACTAGAGTATTTTTGATTATTGTGCAATTTATTCGTTGCTTTTCAAGTAAAATGAAAGAATACAAAGATTTAATACCAGATTATAATTATATTAACTTACTATCAACGATAACAAATCACAGTTTTTTAATAAAAGACATACATGAAATACAAAGATTTCTTTCACTTGTAAAAGACTTGTAAACTATATCATTAATTCTAATTTGCCAAGACAATAATAAGTGCATTTTAAGTGTAAAATATAAGTTTTCGTTCTGATTTTTCATTCTCATATTTGTAGAACCACTTGGATTTAATCTAAAATATTATTTCACTGTATTCTAGAAATGAACTACAAATCGGAATAAAATTAAAATTTGTTTTGACTGAAATAATATGTACACTCATGGACAAAAAAATTAGCGCACCAAGAAGGAGTCATCAAAATGAAACGAAATTTTACATACGTAATGACTACTTTGATATAAGTAAATGATTAGAAAATCAAAGAAAAAGGATAATTTATTTCAGAGAAAAAGGCAAAAGAACGGTGGATTTAATACCCTGTTGGATCCCCATTAGCGCGAATGCACAATGCGATACGATCGGGCATTGAGGCATACAAGTTCTGTATGATGTCTTGAGACATTTTGTTCCATAGTTGCTGTAACCTTGCATCTAGTTCGTTCAAACTCGTGGGATGCCTAACTCGCCGTCCCAAATGATCCCAGATATGCTCGATTGGAGACAAATCTGGGAATCGGGCAGGCTAAGGAAGGGTAATAACAGTGCGGAGACAGTCTTGTGACAGTCTTGCCGTGTGAGGCCGAGCATTGTCTTGTTGAAAAATGGCTCCAGGGAGCCTTTACATGAGTGACAACACATGTGGTTGCAGATGTCACGGACATACCGCTGGGCTGTCATGGTGCCATGGATCAATACTAGGGGTGAACGTGTATTGTAGGCAATGGCACCCCATACCATCACACCAGCTGTGGGAGCTGTGTGTCGCTGTAAAGCAAAGACAGGATTCAGGCGTTCACCACGGAGTCTCCACACACGAACACGATTGTCATCACTGCTGAGATTGAATCTGGATTCGTCGCTAAAGACGACCTGGTTCCATTCCGCTGCAGTCCAGTTTCCTCGTGCGCGGCAAAACTCCAAACGGAGGCGTCGATGGGTGGGCATCATGGGCAGCACACGTAATGGGCGCCGCGATACCGAATGTCCTTCAGCCAGGCGCCTTCGTATGGTGCGAGAAGACACAGGGGTACATAGTGAAGGTGTTAACTGTGCCTGAATAGCGGCCGATGAAGCAGTTGGCTGTACGCGTGCATTTCTTGCGATGTAGCGGTCTTCTCGACGACTGGTCTGTCGAGGGCGTCCTGAGCCTGGTCTTCGTGTATCATCTCTCGGGTCCACTGGTCCCAACACCTCCTCACAACACAATCAGAGCGGCCTAATTGACGAGCTACTCGCCTAGCTAACCACCCAGCTTCCATCATGCCGATGATTCTCCCCCTCTCAAACTGCGACAGCTGCTCATATTGTCTTCGAAAACGACGTAATGGCATCTCTACCTGAGCTCTTCCTTTGTAAACGATTCAGCACACTCAAATAAGCTATGGTTACCTTTTTTATACTCCACAGAGAACGACGTTAAACGCCCTCTACCGGCTATACGTATTGCGCAATCACGCTGCATTTCTAATCATTTGCATATCTCCCTGACATGTACATTCATGCCAAGTTTCGTTACGATCCCGCAATTATTTCTTGGTGCGCTAATTTTTTTGTCCATGAGTGTATATATATATAAATATTAGTTTATAAACAGCTTTTTATAGAATCAGTTTTTAAAATAATTAAAAATAAGTTAAACTCTTATACTCAATCACTACTAAAAATAAATATAAAATCAAAATAACTTAATTTTTTTCTTCCAAATGAAACTATCGTACATTAGGAAATTTTGAAAGAAATCGTGAAATCAGAATGTTTTAAAATAAAGATAAGATAAAAATCAATTTTAAGGCTTATCTTTGAAATACAGCTATGATAATTTGAAAAAAATGTTCAGACAGAAACACATTAAAAAATAGTGAATAATAATAATAATAATAATAATAATAAATCATATATGAAATTACGCCTTCCTGTTATGAATTGTTTATTTTTAATTTATGAGAGTATTAAGCATATAAATTTAGGAATGAAGCTACAGAAAACCCATGAAATGATAACTAACATAATAGAAATCAAACTTAATTTCCCTTTAAACCCAAGAAGATTGATTTAAAATATTTTGGTCAAGATAAGAAAGAAACAGGGAAAGGTACATGAGTAAAATATCTCAACGTGTAGTGCTATACAATGGCATATCATTATTTAAATACTCTATTTGACGTTGAGATGTGGTTTAAGCAAAATTGTGAATTTGTTTAAAATAACTTTATTACAGTACATTGTTTAAAAAAATGTAGTTAAATTATTATTGCCATACGAATGTAAATAAAGCTTTTATTTCTTCAAACTAATCAAGATGCAAAATGTAGTTTGCTACACAGTATGAAACTAAAATTTATCGAGCATCGATGATATTCCATACAATATGACAACTTTGGCGCCATCTATAATCTAAAGACATTGAAAAAAAATCTCAGAGGTTTTTTTTTTTTTTTTTTTTTTTTTTTTTTTAAGGGGGGGGGGGATTTTTAAAAAGATACACTTTTAAAATCGCATAAATTTATAAGGCAAAATAATATAACCTAAATATAATTTTTATAGTTATAATGAATAACCAAATATAATAGCCAACCAAATATAAGAACCAACATTTCTTTCTTTCTTTCTTTCTTTCTTTTTTTTTTTTTTTTTTGTTCTACAGTTATAATTTTATCTGCACTTTCAAACACACTATGCCACTTTAAAATAAATTGATTTTGATTGAATTATCTATCTCTTTTTTATTTATTTTTTAGTATTATAATATTCTATCAAAAAAGTATGATTCAACAAAAGTATACTGCTAAAAATAAATAAATAAATAAATAAATATATACGAATGAATTTAATAGTTTAGCAAGTTAATTTGCTCAATATGTTTTTAATAATAAATTATACTATGTAATTTTTTACTCGTAAAAATATAAATATTTTAAGGTTATTCTTTTATTTTTTATTTTATTTTATTTTATTTTATTTATTTATTTATTTATTTTATTTATTTATTTTTGTAATATAGCACTGAAATGAAATATCAAAGATTATAATAACTAGATTAAAATAAATAAATAAATAAAATGAAATAAAACCTCCTTTGATTTTAAATATCTATA
This sequence comes from Salticus scenicus, assembly GCA_963930645.1. Lineage (NCBI taxonomy): Eukaryota > Metazoa > Arthropoda > Arachnida > Araneae > Salticidae > Salticus > Salticus scenicus. The sequence continues at coordinate 248,732,869 of OZ005657.1, read as the reverse complement.
TTCATCTTTTCTAAACAAAGTTTTAACTGATAAAAGATAACTTTTAAAGAACAATAAACTCCGACAATTTGTTAATTTTAAGAGATTTTTTTTCTTTAAAGAGATGGAAAAAATAATAATAATTTTAGGAATATGGTGTGGTATATTTATATGGCAAAAAAGGGCGCCACAAAAAATCTTGACATACTATCCTGTGTAAGGAAATGTTTGGCGAAAATGCATACGACGGTAACCGATAAGCGATAAGTATTCGCGAATTGCTTTGTTTTTAATATACTTCCTTGGAAAGTATGAATCATTGAACTAATTGTGTGAATCGTTTTTATTATCGAGCTTTAATTAGGCGTCTGCCATAGACATATGAAATATCAGTGCCCTCTGCTCGATCTCTATCATCGATGTTCATATTGCACTGCATAAAAGGAAAGGATTATTCCCGTTCCGAATTGGTTCAAAATATTCTCGCGCATGCCCAGATCGTATGATTTTGGTCTTAAAAAATTGCTTTGTATTTTAATATAATAGATTATTAAAATGTAGTTAAAAAACCCACAGGCTGAAGAGAACCTTTAACCTATAGAATAAAGAAAGATTCTAGAAGTAGAATATTTTTCATATATCCATGTTATATTTTAAGAAATACCTTACTAAAAGATGTAATCATTACCCGTGATATTCATAAGCTGCACCTGCCTCCTCCCCTCTCCCCAAATCGTACAAATACAGTTTAACCTCGTTAACGTGAACCTCAAGGGGGATAAAAAATATGTTCATGTTATCAGCAGTTCATCCTATCAGTAATTAATCTTCATATAGCTAAGCTAAGATAATCTTCAATTTGACGGGGAATGTGGAAACATTTCATGTTAAAAGTAATTCACGTTAACAGTGTTCACGTTAACGAGTTTCGACTGTATAACAATGAATTTAATTTTCTATTTACAGTTTACTGAGAAGTGTTATAACTGGATCTAAATTCATCGTGGAAAAAAAAAGTAGGCTGAATACTTGTTCACCTACTAAATGTTTAATCTGTAGTACATCGAAAGTCTAATATTAAATATAAAAGAAAGGAACAAAAACATGCACTAGAATCTTTACACTGTTTCCTGTTATTTATATAGTGTATACTCCTATTTATTTATTTATTTAATGATATATTTTTTTATTTTTTTTACAGTGATTCAAAAGGTGAATGCAGTCTCTTGTGTATCGTACCAAAAAGATACTATTAATTTCAAAAGTTTAAATCGAAAACCTATAGTTCAAGATAGGGATAACGTACTTACATATATAAAATAAAGAGAAATTTTATAAGCTATATTTAAAAAATATTAAAAGATGTAATCCCTTGAATCTGCCCTCAACATCGTAAGTACGAAAATTATTTCTAAACAATTGTTTAAATTAACTTTAGCAAACATTTGTCCAATGAGATAAGTAATTTGTTATTTATTAACATCAATTACAAGAGGGCATAAGTTATTAAAAAGAAGAAAAGGAATAAAGGTTTATTTCAATAATCATTTCAGCAAAGTATGTGGGTTCAATTCCTTAGCAAGAAAAATAATAAATGAAATGTCTTTTGTAGTAAATCCATGACATTGATAATTAAAAACGAAAAAATTAGATGCTCTACCCAAATTTATTAATAGGGAAATTTAAATCATAGTAATGAATTGTACCTAAGAATGGAAAAAAAAAATTAGAAATGAATTTCAGTAATGAAAAGGAAATAGATCAGTGAGAAAAATAAAGTTATACCGAAAATAAATAATAATAGTCTGTATGATGAATCCAGAGCAATGAATCGTGTATACACTTGAGATTAACTGCACAGAGGTAATGTGAATCTATAGTTAAAGAGAGACTCATTCAAGTTTCCTTATTAATTTACTCCAATTGTTACTTCAATGAAAAAAGAATGAGAACTAAAAATAATAACATATTTATGATTTGACGAAGATTTTGTAAATAACTTCGAACTTTCTAAATGACAAAAAACACTTTAAACTTAGAATTTGTAACCATTGAAATTATTTGTTATATAAAACTAATAATGATTTATTATTTATAAATGCTGTCTAAAATTAAAACTAATATTATTTTTAGAAATGAATTTACAGAAATGGATTACTGGAGTTTGACGGTATAGTAATATTAGAGGCAAAAAGTAAGCTATATGAAAAACACACTGTTTTATTTCCTTAATATATTTTTATAAAATAAATGTGACATGCATTTTCGGGTTTGAGTTTGGGGATAGGCCGTAACCTGAGCAAATTTCGGAGGGTGTTCAAATTTTACTACATAAAATTTTCCAAGGCTACGACCTTAGTTTAGGGTGACGTTCTACATTATTAAGTTGATTTCTTCAGAAATCGACCTGTTGCAATCACTTCGTTTATCTATCTATCTATATAATGAAAGTTTTGCCATCACGATAACTCCCGAAATAATACTCCAAATCGAACCAAATTTTGACAGCGAACTTATTTTTAAGATATCTTGGATGAGGCTATTAACCAATTTGCTCCGCTATTTAGTTTCAAAGTGGCGGCAACTTGAAAATTTCAAATCCACATTGTAAAAATCGTACACTGATGGAAAAAAAAAATCCCAACACCAAGAAAAAATTATAGTACAGTAATTAAATTTCAGCAATACATTTGTCTAGGTAACATATTTAATTGATTAAAGTTTCAAGATCACAGGTAGAGCCATTGGCGAGAAGAGCCATTTCAAATGTGAAATGTTGGTACATTAGTAACCGGTGTAACCGCCAGAATTTTGAATGCAAGCATGCAAACGTGCATGCATTGTGTCGTACAGGTGTCGGATATCAACTTGTGGGGTGGAGTTCAATGCCTGTTGCACTTGGGCGGTCAATGCAGGGACGGTTAATGCTGGTTGTGGATGACGCTGGAGTTGTCGTCCAATGATATCCCATACGTGCTCGATTGGAGAAAGATCTGGTGATCTAGCAGGCCAAGGCAACATGTCGACACTCTGTAGAGCATGTTGGGTTACAACAGCGGTATGAGGGCGAGCGTTATCTTGTTGGAAAACACCCCCTTGAATGCTGTTCATGAATGGCAGCACAACAGGTTATAACACTAGACTGACGTACAAATTTGCAGTCAGGGTGCGTGGGATAACCACGAGAGTGCTCCTGCTGTCATACGAAATTGCTCCCCAAACCATAACTCCAGGAGTAGGCCCTGTATGTCTAGGCCGCAGACAGGTCGCTAGCAGGTGTTCACCTGGCCTCCTTTTAACCAACACACGGCTATCACTGCGACCAAGGCAGAACCGGCTTTCATCAGAAAACACAACAGATCTCCACTCCGTCCTCCAATGAGCTCTAGCTTGACACCCCTCACGTCGCAAACGGCAGTGGTTTGGAGTCAGTGGAATGCACGCTACAGGGCGTCTGGCTCGGAGCTGTCCTTGAAGTAACCGATTTGTAACAGTTCGTTGTGTCACTGTGGTGCCAACTGCAGCTCGAATTTCAGCTGCAGACGCAGTACGATTAGACACAGCCATACGCCGAACACGGTGGTCTTCCCTCTCAGTAGTGCCACGCGGCCGTCCGGAACCCGGTCTTCTTGTGGCAGTACCTTCCCTTGACCACTGCTGCCAACACTCATGCACAGTGGATACATTCCTGTCAAGTCTTTCTGCAATATCGCGGAAAGAAAACCCACCTTATCGTAGCCCTACTACACGACCTCGTTCAAACTCAGTGAGCTGTTGATAATGGCTTCTTCGTCTTCTTAGAGGCATTCTTGACTAACATTAACCCACTACGTCAAATCTCAACTGTAAATAACGATCACGAACCTTACAGCGCTTATTTAAAGCAAACCTCATTTGCATGTTCATAGTGTCGATACTAGCTCCACACTTATGCGCGTAGCTCGAAATTTGAATCGACGTCATCTTTCAGATGTATAAACACGCCTACCAAATTTCGTTTATCTAGCACAGCTCCTTCCTGGTTTTGGGATTTTTTTTTTCCATCAGTGTATTTAAGACTGGATTTGCTTGAATTTTGATGTAAATATAGACTTCATAAGGGTCTCAACCAAGTTTATTAATGAACTTTATGCGCCATTTTTAACAAAGTGGCGGATATTTTAAATTAGGCGTGCCACTTGAAATCAGGCTACCACTTGAAAATTTAACAACACGATAACTTCCAAAATAATACTCGAAATCGAACAAAATTTGGACAGCGAATTTATCGTATAAATATCTTGGATGAGTTTATTGACAAAGTTGCTCCGCTATTTTGTTTTTAAGTGGAAACCACTTGAAAATTTAAAATGTTTATTGTCAAAAGCGTATTCCGAATTCGTTTGAATTTTGATGTATACATAGACCTTATAAGGGTCTCAACCAAGTTTATTAATGAACTTTATCCGCCATTTTTAACAAAGAGGCGGATATCTTAAACTAAGAGGAGCCTCTTGAAATCAGTGTACCACTTTAAACGATAACTTTCGAAATAATACTCCAAATCGAACCAAATTTGGATAGCGAATTTATCTTATAAATATCTTGAATGAGCTTGTTAACCAAGTGTCTGCGCCATTTTGTTTTCAAGTGGAGGTCACTTGAAGTTTTCAAATTCACATTGTAAAAAGTGTATTAAAGACCTTGAATATTAATGTAAAGGTCTCAACCAAGTTTATTAAAGAACTTTATCCGCTATTTTTAAAAAAGTGCGGATATTACAAACTAAGCGGGACAACTTGAAATCAAGATACCATTTGAAAATTTATATTCATAATAATTTTTTAAATTCTATTTCACTTCGAACCAAAATTGTACACTGAACTTATCATAAAAATGTCTTGGATGAGTTCACTGGGCAACTTTTTCCGACATTTTCTTTCCAAGTTGCGGCCACTTGAAATCATGCTCTCACTTGAAAATATGCCGTCACGATAACTTTTAAAGTACTGAACTGATTGAAACCAAAGTTGGATAGTGAACTTACGGTTCAAATATCTTGGATAAGTTCGCTTGGTAATTTGCTCCGCCGTTTTATTTCCAAGTGGAAGCCACTGGAAAATTTTTTATTATGAAACATTTGCAATACTGAATCAGTTCGTATCAAATAGTTCGTATAAAATTTGGGTAGTGATTTATCATTCAAATATCTCAGATAAGTTCGCTGGGCATCTCACTTCGCTTTTTTTATTTCCGAGTAGTGGCTATTTGAAATGACTATGCCACTTGACATTTTTTTATCTCGATAATTTTTGAAATACTGAATTAGTTTAAACCAGCGTTGGACAGTGAACTTATCATACTAATATCTTGGATGATTTGGCTAGGCAAGTTGTTCCGCTATTTTGTTTCCAAGTTGCTGTCACTGACACTGCCACTTGAAATTTTGTCATAACAATAACTTTTGAAATACTGCACTGATTCGAACCAAAGTTGGACAGTGAACTTATGCTTTAAATATCTTGGATGAATTTTCTAGTCAACTTTCTCTGTCATATAGTTTTCAAGTGACGGTCACTTGAAAATTTATCACAATAACTTTTGAAATACTTGATTAATTCAAGCCAAAGTTGAAAAACGGATTTATCATTCAATTATCTATGATTTCGGTGGGCAGGTTTCTCAGCATTTTCGTTTTCAAGGTGCAGCAACTTAAACGCTGCCACTTGAGAATTTGTTATCGCGATAACGTTTGAAATACTGAATTTATTAGAATCAAAGTTGGACAGTGGACATATCGTTCAAATATGCTAGTTTAGTTTACTGAGCAGCTTGCTCCGCCATTTTGATCCAAGCACCCACTTAATTTTTCATCACGATAACTTTTGAAATTCTGAATTAATTCGAACTGAATTTGTAGATCAGACTTATCTCACAAATACATTTGATATACTTGTTTGCCAACTTGACCTGCCATATTTTTTCAAAATGCCGAGCATTTGAAAATATCAAATTCCCCAAAAATGTATTTATGAACCGATTTGCTTAAAACTCAATGTGTACGAAGTCCACATAAATATTTCTACCAAGTCTATTAATAATTTGTAGCCAACATTTTGTTCCAAAATGGCGGCTACTTGATAAAAAAAAAATCAACCCATTCTTCCGAATGAGCTGGAAGGACTTTACTTTTTTTTTTCGCATTAATGCTGAATAAATCAGGAACTGCATACATGCAATATATATTTATAAAGCGATTATTAAATAAAATCCAGAAGATAAAAAATTTTTTAAACTTTCATTTTTATTTGAAAAATGTGAAATAAATTATCCAATATTATTTTAAAATTTATTATTTTGAAAGTAATATTGGTGAAATTTTTAGTCTGGATTATATTTAAATTCCCGTTTTTCTTCAATGAAGTAAAATAATAATAAACCAGAATCACGAGTAGTTAAATAACGAGTAGTAAAAATATAATTAAACGTCAAAAACTATAATTAACATAAATACATAGTGACAATAACAATAAAACAGATCTATCTTTTTCTTGATTTTAAACTTTTTTTTCATGATACGTTATGAAATTAAAATAGAATGTTCGTTAATATTTTAAATTAAAGTATTTCTGAAACATTGATTATTAATTTAAAATGATATAAATACAATATTTAGAAACAAGACGAGAGTATTTTCATTACTATTGTGAACATCGGATTCAATAAACTTAAAAATTGTGTTTCGTTCGCTGTTTAATGTTATAAGCACGTTGAAATTGGCAACTTCAAAATACTATATTTTAATATATATATATATATACATATGTGTGTATGTGTGACCAATCAGAGCCTTCTTAAGTGGATGCCTGTTGCGTAGCTCGGAAACTAGGCAACAGTTGAAGCGGTAGACAGCGCCACCTAGTACAGATTATGGGACTTTTTTATTCAACTGTCACCAATAATTTAACGAAGTGACACACTATATATATAATCGGCGTTTCTTCGATTCTGTTTGCCTTTTATGTATATCATGTCCCACTTTTAAAACTTTTTGGTGGCTGTTGAATAAAAAAATCGCGCAATCTATACCAGATGGCGCTATCTACCGTTTCAACTGTTGCCTAGTTTCCGAGCTACGCGACAGGCATCTAGTTAAGGAGGCTATGGACCAATTGATAAGCAACTATAACATATTTAAGGTTTTAGTCAAAAGTAGTTTCCGTCTGATTAAAAATTTTTTTTGCAAACAGTTTAAATCTGCAACTACGAAATTAGGATATATGGCTAAAATTCATATTTTGTCACTATACTATTCATAGAAGATAGTGAAAATCTATATAAGCCTTACAATTGTTCATATAAGAATATGACCGAATAAGTTATTGTCATACATTTACATACTATTATTTTACTGTTAACGTGGTGATTTTACGTTACAAAAATGAACAATTGAACAATTAGCTCTTAACAAACTAAAGATTGGCCAATTAAAACTGAAGATTGGCCTTTTAGAAAATATGTAGCATATTTCATGACCTAATCAAATGAAACAGATAATGGAAAAAAAAAAAAGCTTTACAATGAAGTAAAAAAAAATATTACAATTCAAACTTTACAAATCATTTACAGAAAAATACTATTTCTGATGAATAATAATTAAAAATTTTCGGAGGATTTATTATAACCGAAAATCAACTTAGTTCAATTCGGATTAAAAATGAGGATAGGTTATCTCCAAAAATAACCAAACGCGATTTTATACTTCAAATAAAGCGCGTGGATATTTTAAATAACATACATAATTATCTAAAGTTTTAAAAAATTATTTTGTTTAAAAACTATAATTAATAAAATAAAGTGGTAAATAGAAAGAATATCATGCATGACGCATAGTTAATAAGAAGAATTTTCCAACATTCTGCGATACAGTAAAAGTAAAAATGAGAATGCGTCAGTATAAGTTTCATTAAAAATTATTTAAAAGGAAGAGAAAAAGAAGGAATGGTTAATAATACGGTATTCGTGATTTCATTGTACATAGTTGCGATTGTGGTCGAAACTTAAAATATATTAAAAAAAAAAAAACACGTACTTTAAAATTATTTTTAATTTATAGTCGATAGAGGGCGGTAGTTACAGGTAGTTTGGCTTTTACACTTTTAGATTTCCATTGTGTAGGGGAGATTTTTAGTGATAGTATCGTTTGATGTATGTTATTATGTAATTTATATCATCAATTAATTATTAATTTAATTTAATTTGTGCTTGATGTATCTTATAATGTCACAAATTATTATTATTATTATTATTTTTTTTTTTTTTTAGTTTTTAAGTTATTTTTAGCTAAATGTGTTAAATTATTGGTTTGTAAATGCCAAAATTATTGCATTTTTTAATTTTTAAGCCATTTACTGTTTACTGTGTTAAATTATTGGTTTAGAGTCTAGTGTTTCATGTTTTCAAACTCTGAAATGTTCTAGGCTTTACTGTTTCCTTGGGGATGATTTGCATGTGTATAAAAACTAGTTTTAACACCACTATCATGGCCTCAAGTTCATTTAGCATTAGTAACCATTTAACTCCCGTTTTATAATGTTTTTGATTTTAATTTTTTAAAAGGAATTCTGGTTTGTATATTGGTTATGATTTACCTAAGTTAATGTATTGTTTTGTTTATGCCTTCTTTTATTATGTTAAATAAATGGTTTATTTTAGTTATATAAAAATAAGACATTTTTCCATTCTAATTTGTTTTTATTTGTCTTTAAAATGTGGAATTTAATCATACACTGAACTATACTTTAAATCGATATAACAGATATAGATATAAATGTAATGCAATATTTTTACCTTTATTTCTTTTATTATTATTATTATTATTATCATTAAAAATTAATCTTATAAATAATGTTTTATTAAAAATTAAGACTATCAATTTTAGAATATGTAAAAGTACTTAGGTATGCATACAAAGTCTATTCTTGCCCTTGCTTTTACGTTGTGAAAGTTATTTCAGATTAAGATATTCCAGTTAAATTTCCTGGGGCAATAAAGAACATTATAACATATTCGTTGTATAATAGATTCTCCGAAACGTCATTTGTAGTCCAGGACATTATTTTATGTTAAAAAGTGTTTTAGATACAGAAAATTTCACAAGTGATATACAAAATATACAAATATTTTTCTTGGCATATTCCCTTTCAATAAAGTGTTATAAATGAAGATCACGTATTAAAATATTAAACAATGCGTATTGTTATTACGGCATACCATGGTAGAGTAAAGCAAACATAGCTTTACTTCATAAACATAGCTTTACTTCAAAAAATTCAGATAAATACATTAAATGAAGAATAATTTACACACATAAAAGCATTTAAAATTATTTTATCACATACGTAAAAGATTAAAAAAAAAAATCTTTGATGTATGAAAAAAAAAAAAAAAAAAAAAAAAAAACAGAATTCATTGAAAGTTTTTCCTATTTGAAAAGAAGGAGTAAAGAATTTATTTTTGTAATTTAGAATTTTACTCTAGAGCAATCTCGTGTAAAAGTTATACCAAGATTTTTAACTTCTGTAATTTCTCCTGTAAATAACGGTAAAGATATTTTTTAAGCATGTCTTTAATGCGATTAAAACTTTGCATTTAAAAATCAGAAAAAAAAAATTATTTTTTTTAACTGTTCATCAACTCATTTGAGACGATCGCTTTTTTTTCTCAAGAAATTCTCAAAGGAAATATTTTTATTCGCCTAAGTAAAATAAAAAGTAAAGTTTTGTTTTTGCTAAAGTTTTGTACTGGAAAATACACGGAAAACCAATATATATATATATGTGTGTGTGTATATATATATTTATTAAGTAAAGAAACATCCAATATTCAACATCATATAAAATTCGCCAAAATCTTCTTTTTGTCGAATTTTAATGTAAATTTCGCGAATTTTAATATGTAGCAAACTGATAATATACTGTTTATAGTATATTTCATTAAAAAATATTGAAATTAATTAAAATTTAAAGTAAAGATAACAAGACATAAAAAAAAGTAAATATGCTCTTTGGTTACCGGAAATATTTATTTTTTTATCCTATTTAATCAGTAAGAAATAGCAAGTATATATATATATATATGTATATATATCTTAAAACAAATCATTGCTTTAAAAGTTTCTGCAACAAATAGGTATATAACTTAAAAAGTAAGAATTTGCAGAAGTAAGAATTGCGATAAAAACATTTTATACAAACACTAACAGAATACGTTGTACCCCGATTGAGTAGAACCAGATTTATTGAAATTGTAATTTAATTGTCATTTTCCTGAAAGTAGTAAGTAGGAAACACAAAATTTTAATGTGTTGCAAAAAATAAAAGTAAATATTACCCAACACATAAATAAAATACTACTTCATCAAAATATGTGAGAAATTCATTCTCCTTTTATATTGCGCCAAAAGAAATTTATTTAATTAAATATTAGCAGCAAAACAGAAATTTCTCCAAGCATATATCGCATTAGTGAACTTCTAAAGTATAATTAAAAACTATAAAACTAATTTGTTTTACTCATTTTTTAAAAGAATTTAAGCAAGTGTTTTTATTGTACAAAGAATGCATCGTTTTTATTCTCATTTATTATTAGCTTAAATGGTACGGTTTTCTTTTATTTATATACATATTTTAAGAATATGATACACTCAAGATTGTGAAAATTGCAACACAATGAAGGGATTATGCAAATTCAACCAAACGTACAGGAAATGTAAAGTGAGGTAAGGCATGCAAATGATTAGAGTCACAAGGCGATTGCGCATACGTGGAAAGAGAGCCGACTCCTTATCAGTCGCTTATTCCAGGTATATAAAGGACTGTAAAAGCGCGTTGAAATCTGTTCATCGTCCTCTGTCTGCGATAAACGTGTCATGGGTAGTCAATATGCCTCGTCAAAAGCGGAGGGTGCCATACCAACAACTAACGGAGTTCATATGAGGCCGCATCGTTGGTATGCGAGAGGGTGGATTTTCGTATCGAGAAATCGCAGCCCGCCCGCAGTGTAATGCCACAACAGTGATGTGTGTTTGGAAGAAATGGACAGAAGAGTACCGAACAAGCCGAAAACCTGGCAGTGGGGCACGCAATAAGACAACGGCACTAAGCGACAGACACCTCATCCGCATGGCTGTGACGGACCGTACAGCGTCCTCACGTGTGTTAACACAACGTTGGAGCACGGCTACAGGTGCTTTGTTGGTGCACGGTTGGTGCTACACGGTTCGTCGCCGTCTGCTGCAGAATAAACTGCGCGCAAGTGTTCCTCTACTTACGATTCCACTCTCGCTGAATCAGAGATGCCTCCAACTTCAATTGGCTCAGCAAAACAGCACGTGTCGTGCCCAATGGCAACAAAGTGTTTTCTCCGATGAATTTCTCTATAATCTGGAGTACAATGATAGAAGAGTACGCGTCAGACGTTACAGGGGGGAATATGTGCTCCCACAGTGTACTAGCCCACATCCAGCGTCATACTGCACAAACGCCTAGCATCATTGTGTGTGGAGCTATTGGGTATAATTGTCGATCCCATCTGGTGCATACTGCGGGCAACCTCAACAGTGATCGCTACATAAAGGAAATTTTGGAGCGAGAGGTCCTTCCCATTCTTCGACGCATTCCGGGTGCTCTATTTCAGCAGAATAATGCCCGTACACATGTTTCTCAGACTGCACAAGCCTTCTTCAGTGCACAACAGGTTTCGCTTCTGCTATGGCCGGCTTATTCCCCAGATATGTCACCCATCGAGCATGTCTGTGATTTCATTGGTCGGCGACTCGCTCGTACAACTGGTGGGGCGTACAGTAAGATTGAAATTTGGCGTCAAGTCGAAGCCATCTGGATTGCCATTTCCCAGAATTACATGCAGAACATGTATGATTCAATGCCATGACGTGTACAGGCTCTCATCGCTCAGCGTGGCGGACACACAAAGTTCTTAATTTAGACGTTCTTTTTGTTTTTTATCTTCTGCATTTGATCGTTTATTTGCACCACTTTCATTAACATGGGGAATAAATTTGATTAAATAATTTCTGACAATTCTTTCATGGTGTCGCAACTTTCACAAACATGAGTGTATATTTATATTTTACTCATTTGTAAAAGACTTTAAGGAAGAGTTCTATTGCAAGCAGGAATGGATCCTTTTTATTCTCTCATATTATTAGTTTATATGGTACGTAATTTTTATTTCTATGCGTATTTTAAGAATGTTACATATTTGTTTTACTCATAGTTAAAAGATTTTAAGGAAGTTTTAATGTAAGCTGAAATGCATCGTTTTTATTCTTCCACATTGTTAGCTTAAATGGTACATAATTATTATTTTTTTTTTCTATACGTATTTTAAGAATGCGATATATTATATTTTTTAATATGCTTATAAAAATCCAGGTGATTTAATAACTTCATTTCCATAAAGAACAATTAAAATGACTTCATGATTGTTATACAGAACTATGCAATATATTTCATCAATTTAAGTAGAGATGAAATAAAATTCGTGCATAATTAACTTCCAATTAATTTAAATATTAATATTCATAGAGCTCTAAAATTTATAGTTCATTTTAAAAAGATATATATATATATATTAACTTGCGCTCTTATAAATACACTCAGAAAAAAAAATATCCCGCCTTTATCTAGTATGAATAAATGGCCATTTTCTAAATCCCTTAACTAGAATTATAGATTTCCGAGCTATGTGAATAAAGAACGCCGATAAACTGAATAGACGAAACGATCGAGAATTTCTAGTCTACACATTTCTATATGATGAAACAACATTCTGAATATTCTGAATCTTTTGTATGGCGAGGAATTCTCGCTTGATTATCTAGAAATGGGTCATAAACCAAGGTTATAGATGCTGAAACCCGCCTCTTGTGTTCGCATTTATTTGGAGATATTTAGAGACCTCGATAATATAGACAAACTCTCTAGAATTCTAAAAGGAGTTTCTAGAACTCGCTTTCAAAAGAGACTAGAATTTATAAGGATGACATGGAACTATTTTTACTTTCTTCTATCTTCAATAGAAGAAAGTATTGGATTCGTAAAAATTTTCGATTTCGGGTTTTTGGTGGATTTACACGTTTTGAGAGCTGTAGAACACGATTTGACCATTTTTAGAAAATGTCTGTCTGTCTATGTGTGTGTGTGTGACAAAATTTTGTGGCAACTGTACCTCAGGAACTACTGGACAGAATTTTATACAAATTGGTATGTAGTTGCACCTTGACATAAATTAGTGCCTATCTACTTTTGGTAAAAATCGTCTTACAGGATGCGTTGCCAACCCGCTTTTTCTAAATTTTTAACATGGTGATATAGGGCAAAAATTTTCAAGATGGGTATCTTTCGAAAGATCTCGTCAGTAACTTTAAAACGAATGATTGAACTATAAATCTGTGATAATTAAAACAAAGTTATCGATTTTTTTAACTTTTTACGAAAAAAAACTTAGAAAAAAAATCTTAATTTTTTTTTTTTTTTAAACGAAATTATCAAAACTTGGTATTTAGTTGGCTCCTGACATAAACTGGTGCTGATTAGATTTGGGGATAATTAGATTTGGGGATAACCGCACAACAGGAGGCGATGTGATCGTATTTCTTCTAAATTTTTAACATGTTAGTATAGGACAAAATTTCGTATAAATGTACATAATGAGCGTTATTCTTAACCTGTGATTCTAAAATTAATGTGAATTATTGCTAATAGTAGTAGTTAATTAGGAAAAAAAATTGTGCATGTGGGGGCATCGCTTCCCCCCCCTGGGGGAAGTACCCTCTGGGGTGGGGTAAATTTTCAAGATGGGTATCTTTCGAAAGGTCTCGTCAATACCTTTAAAACGAATGGTTGAACTATAAATATGTGGTAATTTAAAACAAAGTTATCGTTTTTTTTTTACTTTTAACGAAAAAAAAAAAAAAAAAAAAAAACTTGGATTTTTTTTTTTTTAAATATTGTTACTGAGTGAATTTGTATAGGAAAATATAGAAGAAAGTCTCGTGGTGGCCACAACATAGTAGTATGTAACTTGTCTTATACATTCACCAATTAGATTATGAAGCGTAGTATGTTGTGCGTGTAATCAAATATCGAATACTGCAAAAACGGAGCGTAAATTTTCAGTCCCTCTGTTTCCGTGTTTTTAGAATTATGCCGTCACGTGTACGGTAGGGGTGCGGCATTGAAGTGGGTTGGTACACTTTTCACTTCGAAGACCGGTTTCTACCCGTCGAAAACGTGCGGTTCTTCCGCGAGTCGAAAAATCTGGTAGAAAGTGGGATCGATAACTTTCACCTTATATGTGGGGCTGGTGGTGTCTCTGAAGACTCGTGAAGAGTTGACTTGAAGTATGCGTTCGCGTGTTCTGATTGGAATACTGTCCTCTGATCGAGTCCAGGGGGCGCTGCTGGTACCCGCGGGTAACCGAAGGAGGTGTCTGAATTAGACGGGGAAAAGTATAAGATTTCCCTCTCCTTGAAGCTTTCTGCGCGCGCATTCCGGCAGAAACCCAGGTGATGCTGGGGTCTGTTGTGCATCTTGTTGTGCGGGGGGATCCCGGCTTTGAAAAATGCGCCTGGCGTTGCCCTCCTGGGCGACGTCCCTCCCTTGAGCCCTTTACCAATGCTTTCTCTGCCTGTCCGCCAACCGCTCGGCCCAGTGTCGTAGTGGGGATGTGCGGAAGTGTGTTCGTTCGAAGGGTTTTCTGACCTTGCGTCTCTTCGAACGCGGGAGAGCCAGTACTCCCATTTCGACCTGTGAATAGTCGAAGAGGGGTAACCCTCGCGCTGATTCAAAACAGCCAATCTGACCTGTCAAAAGTATATATCGAACAAGACAGACTATAACTGGGGGACCGCAACATCTACGGCTCCTGGAGTAACACGGCCCAATCATATAACTCGGCACGAACGAGTTGCAGCGCAATCCGCATAAGCGAGGTGAACAGAAGTTCCTACAGTGATGTGAGCAGGTCTGTCTTAACTGACTGGTGCGGCTTCTGTACGACCCTGGTTGTAACGACTGGGTGCTCATATGGGGGTGATAGCCCGAGCAAACAGGGGCTTTCTAAGTTGTCCTGAGCAGAGCTTTTCATGTGGCAGTACAAGGAGGCTTAGCTAAAAAGGTAAGCGAGTGCAGATCCTCCTAGTTGGCATGAATGTGCGAATCAGCTAGTGTGGTGAACGCCGTTGGGAGCGCGGCATTTCGGACGGCCTTGTGCTGTCCTCAGAAGGTAAACAAGCCTTCTGGCCGCCAAACCGAGGCTCGGCCAGTATCGAGGGTCCCAAGCCCCAACTTTGACTAACCTAGGTTGGTCCGATGGGTGCAACACGGGTCTTGTAATACTGACTGCCGGCCTTGCCTGGGCCCCTTCCCTGCTGTCATGTGGTTGGTATATTGCTGTCGTGGCGGTTGAGACCTGCACGATGTTGGGACGGGACTGTATGGATACCCTAATATCCGGGACAGTCGGCGATGGGGCGCCCAAGCATGCCACCTGTCTTACCCTACTGATGTCTTGTCGTTGCGATAGTAATCCTGCTCAGTACGAGAGGAACCGCAGGTTCGGACACTTTTATATGTCCTTGGCCGAGTGGCCAGTGGGGCGAAGCTACCATCCGTGGGATTACGACTGAACGCCTCTAAGTCGGAATCCCGTGTTCCTTTGTTTTGATATTTCGAGTGGACTTGTGTTTAAAATCTACACTACCTGTGTTCTTGTGTTTTTATGCTAAAATTTACAGTGGTTTCAGTGTTCTGATATTTCGAGTGGATTACTAAAAATTAGCTTGATATAAGTTAGTTATCAAGTTTTAGTGTCAACCGCTGAACAGGAGGATCTGCTATGCAGTAATTTTTACAATTTCACAAAACGCTATATTTTTGTAACTTGTGATTGCAAAATTAATATGAATTATTGATAGTAGTAGTAGTTAACTAGGAAAAAAATTCGGTGCATGTGGGGACATCGCTTCCCCCCCCCTGGGGGAGGGGACATTTTCAAGATAGGTATCTTTCGAAAGTTCTCGTCAATACCTTTAAAACGAATGGTTGAACTATAAATCTGTGATAATTTAAAACAAAATTATCGATTTTTTTTATTTTTAACAAAAAAAAAAAAAAAAAAAAAAAAAAAAAACTTAGAACAAAAATCGTAATTTTTCTTTATATATTTTTTTTAATATTGTTACTGAGTGAATTTGTATAGAAAAATATAGAAGAAAGTCTTGTGGTGGCCACAATATACTAGTTTCTAGAGCCACAATTTAGATTCTAGATGTCAGTTACAGATTTTTTTCTCAGTATAGTGCACCTAATGCATAATCAATTTTATGCTTGTTTACATTGTTTTTAAAAGGTTTATATCAAGTAATAAAAATGGAATATTTTGATATTGCTTTTCTTTAAAAATACGTCTAACGGGCTATGATGTTATTCAAACCTTACCAAGTTTTATGTTTGGAAAAGTTTGGTTCTTTCACTGAAAAAAAAAGAAAAACAGTGAAACAGAAAAAAAAAAAAAAAAAAAAAAAACATTTACATCCTCTGCTTTCCTACATTTTTTTTTTTTTTTTTTTTTTAAAAAAAAACGCCTGAAGTTAAAATTATCGACCGAAATAGAGGGAGTACTTTACTCTACTTCGTTTTAAGTTTCAACAAAAGAATAATCAGGAATTTCTTCAGAATAAAATGCATCGTAGAATTTGGGAGTTCAAGGTTTATTTTCAAAAACGAATATAGTTGGACTTTCAAAATAAATTAAAAGGGATTAGAAATAACATCAGAAACTTTCCATGTAATTCCATACTTACAATTTTTTAAAAATAAAATCTTAGAAAGACAGTAAATTCTATACCAATTATTTCAATAATCTAAAAAAAAAAAAAAAAAAATGCTTTCTCTCATATTTTTTTATCATCATTTTAGAGAAAAATATTGAATTTCGCAATGGTAGAATATACTTTATCCAGTCAAAAATGTTTACTGTGGTATATGAAATTACATATTTATATAGCGCTATTTTTCTTTCGAATAAAATATTTCCTTTCAGTTTCAAAAGTCCAAATGTTGTTAAAAAAATATTTTCCATTCATTAATGACTCTATTAAATAAGAAAAGCGAAAAAGGCTTATCCGAAAAAAAAAAAAAAAAATACACGAAGGAAGGAAAAAATTCGAAGGAAGGAATAACAAATAGTATTTAATAATTTTTAAAATAACTGGCAGAATTTAATCCAAGTATACACAGAAAATTATTGCATAAAGAATTGTCTTTTTTTTTTTCTCCAGAAATCATTCATTTTCTTTGACAAACAGTTTTTAAAGTCAGAGAAATTCGGGTATTTCATAAGAATTTATAAATGTGTATTGTACTTATTAAGTTAAACATTGTTTTCCAGGGAACTTAGTATTTATTACCTGTGTATAATAATATCACTATGTAGAATTTTAATATTAATGTATAGTTTTAATATTATTTAATTTTCCTGACATTTAAAGTAAAATGTTAAATATATATTTATATTTATACATTTATTTTGTTATTGTGTATATGTTTGTTAGGGGAATTTATCAGTACAATAACCAGGAGTACTGTTTTGTATGTGTGATTCTAAATATTTGAAAGATAAAAAAATTGATTTTCAAAGAAGAATAAAGTTTAAATTTAAAATAAATTTAAAATGCTACAATAAATATACTCCTTTCCAAAAGTTTAGCAAGATGCAGACATGAAATTTTCGAAGTTTAGAACGAATTACAAACAAACGCTTTGTTTTCTTTTCTCCGGATTCGGTATTAGAGCCGGCCGAAGACCGTCGTGTTCATTAATGGTGGCTGGTGCACGTAAAATCAGTTGTTTCCGCAATTGCTTCCATGTGACCATCCCAAATGTATCTCTGGGAGTCATCGAAGCAGGAAAGCCATCCCCTCCGTAGAGAATCACAATGTGATGGTATGTCTCCAGACCACTGTTGGGGGTGTGTTCCAGACAACTGTCGCCCAATGCCCTTAACGTAGCGCCAGTGCGACGTAAAACCTGTCCACCAACCCACTCTTTCTCCTCTCTGTCGCTTTCTGCTTTATAAATTGCCCAATTGAGGGAATATTCTTAAACTTTTTAGACGAATTGAATGCTCCTCTTTATGTACAGTCGGTAGCAAAATGATTCGAGCGCTAGCAATAATTCCAATGTAAAAAAGTATACTTAATGCTATTTTGTTAAACAAATACTTGTCGAATCATGTTCTTGGTCAGTCTAAGAACATGATTCGACAAGGATTTATTTAACAAAACAGTATTAAGGGTACTTGTTTTACACAGGAATTATTGTTAGCGCTTGAATAATTTTATTGCCGACTGTATTTCAGTAAAGATCTGGCTACGATAGTAATTAGGAGGAGAACGCCAATCAATTCAGTGAAAAATAATAGTGATCACGTCTTTTACTAAAAAAATAATGAAATGATTTGTAACAGAAGATAATCTTAATATAGGCCTCCTAAAATTTTTTTATGCACTTAAGTCAGAACTGCATGAGAAATTAAAATGTTATAATCATTTATTTATTTTTTCTTTTTTTTCCCTAAATCTGAAAAAAAAAAAAGAAGATTTTTTTTTAAATTTAAATATGCAGTATTTTCAACAAAAGAATTTTTAACGCCACTTTTAGTTAAATTAAAAACTCTTTTTAGATATGTGATCTTATAGGAATACAAATATGTGATATATCACATGAATTATAAGTATTTGCATGAAAAGTGTTTTAGCTGTGCAAACTATAAAATATTTACTTTTGTCTAATTTGAGAGCCAAACATACAGTCGGCAGCAAAAGTAGCCGAACCCTAGCAAACATTCCTATGTAAAAGAGGTGCACTTAATAAAGTTTTGTTAAATAAATACTTATCGAATCCTGTTCTTAGTCAATCTAAGAACATGACACGACAAGGGTTTATTTAAAAAAAAAACGGTATTAAGTGTACTTTTTTTACATAGGAATTTTTGCTAGTGCTCGAATACTTTTGCTGCCGACTGTAAATGAAATGTTATAGGAAGAGCCTCATGATATATTGTGTAAATTCAGAAATTTATACGTAAAAGATTACGCTGTATTTAGTTATTGACTATAATTGATGATCCTAAAATTGGATATTTGTTTTCATTGTAAGTCAATGAATAATTATACTGAATTATAAAATAAGCGATTCTTTATTTAAAAGTTATTACGTTAAAGAATCATGTAATGCTTTGTTTTGTAAGGTATAAAATAAAATTTATCAAAACGTGTATGGCGTATCTTTCAGTTATAAATATGCATGTGTGTTTAAATCATTAATTAATCTTTATATATTTAAACGTAATAATAAATCGATAATGAAACCAGCAATTTATGGATGTCCTCTGATTAAAA